>JAXIVJ010005262.1:40000-75511 GCA_036785665.1 Chirona hameri | reverse complement strand
ATATATATATATATATATATATATATATATATATATATATATATATATATATATATATATATATATATATATATATATATATATATATATATATATATATATATATATATATATATATATATATATATATATATATATATATATATATATATATATATATATATATATATATATATATATATATATATATATATATATATATATATATATATATATATATATATATATATATATATATATATATATATATATATATATATATATATATATATATATATATATATATATATATATATATATATATATATATATATATATATATATATATATATATATATATATATATATATATATATATATATATATATATATATATATATATATATATATATATATATATATATATATATATATATATATATATATATATATATATATATATATATATATATATATATATATATATATATATATATATATATATATATATATATATATATATATATATATATATATTTATTTTAAAGTTTTTACCAAAGAAGCCACCTAAGATTTACAAGCTAAAAGGATCTTATGGAAATGCCACCTGATACAACTCGGGTGACATTAGGATTTAGGAGGCTCTTTGACATAAATGTACCTTTTAGAAACTCTGGCGATTTATTACGAGCGAGCGCGAAGCGCTTGCTCGTCCTTCCGTGGTGTATGGAAAACATATTAATACCAGTAAGGCGCCGTAGTTGGCGATGAACGAGCGAGCGCGAAGTAAATGTATGGGGAATTTCAACTCGATCGGGCAAGTAGTTTCTAAGATATAAAAAGGGTGTGCACATGCGCACGTGCAGAGGCACCCACCTTTGACTTGTGAGAAAGTGGGGGTTGAGAGGTCCCTAACCACACACCAAATTTGAACACAATCGGCTCAGCCGTTCCAGAGACATAGAATAGGGGTGTGCACGTGTGCACGTGCAAAGCCCTGACCTGTGGAAAGGCGGCGGCTGAAAGGTCCCTAACCACGCACGAAATTCGAACACAATCGGCTCAGCCGTTCCTGAGATACAGAATAGGGGTGTGCACGTGCGCACGTGCAGATGCACCCACCCCTGACTTGTGGGAAACTGGCGGATGAGAGGTCCCTAACCACATACCAAACTTGAACACAATCAGCTCAGCCGTTCCTGACATATATAATAGGGGTGTGCACGTGCGCACGTGCAGTCACCCTACCCCTGAGTTGTGTGAAAGTGGCGGCTGAGGGGTCCCTAACCACACACGAAATTTGTACATAATCTGCCCAGCCGTTGCGGAGTTATTGCGAGAAAATACTTTTCAACACCCCTCACGCGGCACGTGCCACGCGCAGTGGTAGTCACCCACATGAGTCGGCACGCAGGGTAGGTTAAACAGGGTAGGTTAGATGGGGCTGCTCAGCAAAGAAGCCCGCTTGTCAATCGGACGTGCGATTGCAGAGATATGAGCTCAAAAGCGTCGCCACGGGCCGGGCCGGGCCGCTCATAATCAGATTTTTCCCATACACCACGGAAGGACGAGCGAGCGCTTGCTCGTAAGGAGTGGCCCGGCCCGGCCCGGCCCGTGGCGACGCTTTTGAGAAGCTCATATATTTGCAACCGCAAGTCCGATTGACACGCGGGCTTCTTTGCTGAGTAGCCATATCCACCCTTCTCTGTTTGAGACCAGTGCCGACTCACAAGGGTGATTACCACTGCGCGTGGCGCGTGCCGCGTGAGGGTTGTTGAAAGGTGTTTTCTCGCAAAAATTCTGCAACGGCTGGGCCGATTGTGTGCAAATTTGGTGTGTGGTTAGGGACTGTGGGTAGGGACCCCTCAGCCGCCACTTTCCCACAAGTCAGGAGTGGGGTGCCTCTGCACGTGCGCACGTGCACACCCCTATTCTATATATCAGGAACAGCTGAGCCGATTGTGTTCAAATTTGGTGTGTTGTTAGGGACCCCTCAACCACCGCCTTCCCACAAGTCAGAGGTGGAGTGCCTCTGCACGTGCGCACGTGCCCACAAGTCAGAGGTGGAGTGCCTCTGCACGTGCGCACGTGCACACTCCTATTTTATATCTCAGGAACGGCTGAGCCGATTGTGTTAAAATTTGGCGTGTGGCTAGGAACCCCTCAGCCGCCGCCTTCCCACATGTCAGGGGTGGGGGCCTCTGCACGTGCGCACGTGCACACCCCTATTATATATCTCAGGAACGGCTGAGCCGATTGTGTTCAAATTTATGTGTGTGGTTAGGGACCTCTCAGCCGTCACTTTCCCACAAAACAGGGGTGCCTCTGCACTTGCGCTCGTGCGCACCCTTTTGTATCTCAGAAACTACTTGCCCGATGGAGTTAAAATTCGCCATTCATTTCCTTCGCGCTCGCTCGTTCATCGTCAACTACGGCGCCTTACTGGTTTTAACGTTTGTGTGTGACTTAACTCGTGTGACACGTGGTTAGGAGCGAGCGTGAAGCGGTCGCTCGTCCTTCCGTGGTGTATGGGAAAAATCTGATTATGAGCGGCCCGGCCCGACCCGTGGCGACGCTTTTGAGAAGCTCATATCTCTGCAACCGCACGTCCGATTGACAAGCGGGCTTCTTTGCTGAGCAGCCCCATCTAACCTACCCTGTTTGAGACCAGTGCCGACTCATGTGTGTGACTACCACTGCGCGTGGCGCGTGCCGCGTGAGGGGTGTTGAAAGGTGTTCTCTTGCAATAACTCCGCAACGGCTGGTATGTGCAAATTTCGTGTGTGGTTAGGGACCCCTCAGCTGCCACTTTCACACAACTCAGGGGTGGGCTGACTGCACGTGCGCACGTGCACACCCCTATTCTATATCTCAGGATCGGCTGAGCAGATTGTGTTCAAATTTGGTGTGTGGTTAGGGACCTCTCATCTGTCAGTTCCCACAAGTCAGGGGTGGGTGTCTCTGCACGTGCTCACGTGCACACCCCAATTCTGCATCTCAGGAACGGCTGAGCCGATTGTGTTCGAATTTTGTTTGGTGCGTGGTTAGGGACCTCTCAGCCCCACTTCCCTACAAGTAAAAGGTGGGTGCCTCTGCACGTGCGCACGTGCGCACCCTTTTTTGTATCTCAGAAACTACTTGCCCGATCGAGTTGAAATTCCCCATACATTTCCTTCGCGCTCGCTCGTTCATCGCCAACTACGGCGCATTACTGGTATTAATGTTTAATGTGATTTGATATCGCCATATCATTGTAAGGCTTAACCTTTTGCAAGATTAATGTAACGTTAATACTTTTAAAATATGCTGTGCTCAACAGCAATATGTAACGGGTTCTAATGAAATTAAGGATTACATTCTTAAGTCATCTTTAAAGCCATCCCAAAATAGTTGTTAGCACTACGGTATTATTTTGTCAACCTTATTTAAAGGTGAGTCTATCATTAACATTTTCAGCTCCTGCCGTCAAACGGTCTTAAACGGAGATCGATTTTAATGGGACAGAGGGGTAGATCGGGGTGAATAAAAGCATCAAAACTTCTTGTGTTCTTCCGTTTGAATGATCTTTACTCAGACTGTACCGGGTGTGTTTCCTGTTCTCCACTGGAACTGTCGTCAGCCAGCCCACGTGTCAGTCACGCTCGGCCTGCTGCTGTCAGGCCGCCGCGACTTGGTGACCTATGGACAGTGAACAGTGGTTCGGACCGTACATGTCAATGACTGACCCAATCAGCTGTATCTGACATCTGACGCTGTCCGACGTCCGACTGGCTGCATGAAAAAGCTGAAGTGACGGTGATGGAATGTTAACGTGTCTGTCTATGTGCAGGCAAATTTCTAGCCCACTCTTGATCCCCATCATGGTACGCAGTCTCAGTATTAATCATTGGGTAAATTGGGTACCGCCACGGCTATGGGTCAGCACTTGAGGACCCACAGACCGGCCGGCAGGATTGCGCCTGACCAGCCTCTGTGTCGAAATCAGTCTCTGACTGCGGCAGGTACCCGCGAACTGGCCCACCACAGCGATCGGCCCCAATCCGGAGTGTTCTGACTCTGTTTCGCGAGTGCTGAACCGCACACCGTGGTCGGTGGTCGGATTCCAGCACGCAGCCGGAGAAATCGCCGCGCGGACGGCTCGCTGACCGACATTGGGCCTCCGTGATGTGGCTAAACAGGCTCAACGACTTTTAAAGAAGCAGGGTCGATTTATTTCTCTCTCCCCGACACTTTTTACACTCTATGGCCACTCTCCTCAGCGTGAATTGTCGCGGTAGATTAAACAACTGTCAGACTTCACTACAATGTCCAAATAGCATAGATTGTCACGTCACAGCCACTGGAAATGACGGATGGCCTGATTGCTGTCTGTTTGGTACCCCGGGCGTGCGGCCGTTCTTTTATCGGAAGGCGGCATTCTTCAGATGTGGCTGGGAGGCACAGACTTATGGCCAGTTCATCAACCCACAGCGGTCCTGGGAGGCATCAACCCACAGCGGTCCTGGGAGGATGCTGTGGCTGGGAGGCACGTGACTTATGGCCAGTTCATCAACCCACAGCGGTCCGCGTGCGTCCCGGCCTGAAATAGTTGGTGGCTGAAATAGTCGGCCCGTGAGGGCTGACATAGTCGGTCCGTGAGGGCTGACATAGTCGGCCCGTGAGGGCTGACTTAGTCGGTCCGTGAGGGCTGACATAGTCGGTCCGTGAGGGCTGACATAGTCGGTCCGTGAGGGCTGACTTAGTCGGTCCGTGAGGTCAACAGACACGTGCTGCGTGCATACGCCATCACGCGTTACCGATCACACTGGCGGCACCGGGGACACAAGCTATTCACCGTCTCATGAACAGTGCCGCGGGACGTGCGAATTTTCAGCGCATCTGCTCTCCAAGGGTAACCGCTGAAGTGGAAATGCTACAGTTGTAGTTGCCCGGTGGACCGTCCCAATCTGAGACCATTCTGAAGTTGCCCGGTGGACCGTCCCAATCTGAGACCATTCTGTAGTTGCCCGGTGGACCGTCCCAATCTGAGACCATTCTGTAGTTGCCCGGTGGACCGTCCCAATCTGAGACCATTCTGTAGTTGCCCGGTGGACCGTCCCAATCTGAGACCATTCTGATGGCTGGTGACCTGCGCCGCTCCTTGGTTGTGATCAGAGATATAACGTGATCAGTTGCTCTTGGTCAGTTTGACCACACATGCCTACGACCTAACCTGCCCCATCCTAACCTGACCTGACCTGACCCGACCCGACCTAACTTGACACGAGCTGACCCGTCCTGATCGACTTCTTCTGAACATCCATTACGTCAGCGTGAACAACCTATTTCCGAAACAATTGCTCTCGCACAGCTTACATGGCAGCCACCTGACATCTCCTCAGCATGCTGATCAGGCAGCAATGCAAATCACCGTGCAATGATGCTGCTAACTTAAGTTCCAGTGAGTAAGCCGATAATGAACTGTATACCCTGATTCAGCTGTGCGATAATCAGCCGCTGTTTACAATGGTCAGCGGACCGACGACCACTGCAGGCAGTGGTCAGCGGACAGACGACAGTCGGCTTAATCCTCCATTGCAGAGTCGACGAGGGTGGCACCCACCAACGGATAACCGCTGCACCTGTTGTGCACAGATAGTCTGACTGGGTTAACCGCTGGTTACCAGATCACTAAGGCTGGCGGTTACCAGATCATTCTGGCCAGTAGTTACCAGATTACTGCGGCTGTATAATACCGGCGGCGGTATTATAGAAAACCACTGACCCGGAAAGCATGACTGGTCCGCCGCCGGGGGCCACCGCGCCAGTCCGCCGCGCCGGCACGACTCCGCTCCACCCCGCTCATAACACGATCTCCTATCTACCGCACTGCCGGCGGCGTGTTAAACTCATCTCAGCGTATAGTTATAGGCCGTTCAAGTTACGTGGCTCGAGTAACAAATAGCTTCTATGAGGAGGTGAAAATAGCCGAGTGTTTTCCTGATGGGCACGTTTTGTTAGCGCGCTAATAGTTTACGACCCGGTACTGCTGGTAAACGGCCCAGACCAGCTGGGTCCCACACGGCAGGGTGTTATCAGACAGGCGTCTGCCGTACACCCGAATACGGGGACTGAAGCCTGTGTCTGAGCAGAGGACCGTTGTGGCACGCTCGGCGGCCGGACCGGTTCAGTTGATGAGATCAGTGTGGACTGAGTACGGGCCGGCACCGGGTCACCAGGCCCCGTCAGGACGGCTGCACTGCACCAGGCCCCGTCAGGAGGCTGCACTGCACCAGGCCCCGTCAGGACGTCTGCACGGCACCAGGCCCCGTCAGGACGTCTGCACTGCACCAGGCCCCGTCAGGACGTCTGCACGGCACCAGGCCCCGTCAGGACGTCTGCACGGCACCAGGCCCCGTCAGGACGTCTGCACTGCACCAGGCCCCGTCAGGACGTCTGCACGGCACCAGGCCCCGTCAGGACGTCTGCACGGCACCAGGCCCCGTCAGGACGTCTGCACGGCACCAGGCCCCGCCAGGACGTCTGCACTGCACCAGGCCCCGTCAGGACGTCTGCACGGCACCAGGCCCCGTCAGGACGTCTGCACTGCACCAGGCCCCGTCAGGACGGCTGCACTGCACCAGGCCCCGTCAGGACGGCTGCACTGCACGGCGTCAGGTCACGTCACCCTGTGATTGGCAACTGTAGAGCCGCCGCCGACAGACCGCTGCGTGGTGAGGAGGTCTGTTACGGGCGGGAGGCGTTACAAGGTGAGACTGGTGGCGATGTGTGATGGCAGGGTCGTATGCCTATTGAGCGAGAAGAGGTCACTGACCTGTAGAGATGAGTCTCGGTTAGTTGAGTGGGATGTACGCATTGGCTGAAAAGTTGTGTGGAACAACGGATAAAGGTGTTAATGGCGGCCGAGAAAGCAAAGTGCGGCTGAGTGCGGCGTATTGCCAGGGGGAGTAACCGTTCGGAGCGCCCTCCTTTCGAGAGTACGGTCAGCGAGTAAGGTCAGCAGTGCACCGCCTGCAGGCTGAATGGAATGTCTGTCTGTCAAGACGTAGTTGTCCGCGGTGGGGATGGTGCACTGGTAATGTCTTTGGCACACCTTAAACTGACTGCTGATTCAAACCGTGACATTATTGACGAGGCTGAGCACAATGGGACATCTCGTACGCCTAATGACCACCATGTTTAGCACAAGGGCCTCATCCCGCCGGTGACGGTTCCGCGAATTTGCAATGGCATTGAGTTGTCGCTGGGTCAACAGTGAACCAAACTGGTTTTGAGAAGCGAAGCATGCAGATCACTGGCATGATAAGAGTCTTCTCCCTTTTATTTGGATAGCGGGTTGGCCATGTTGACCGCATGCATTTTTACGATGCGATAACCTCCAATGGGCGATGGGGCTCCTCAGCTGTCCCAGAACAGGCTGCGATTACTTGGCAAGACTCCCGCCGTGGCCAGACTGGGACCTTGGTTTTCTGGTGATTGATGTTTGGACACGGGGCCGTGTTCTGCGGCGGCCCAATGGGCTGCATCATGCACACCACTAAGCAGTGTCGTGATTTGTAAAGTGGACATATCGCATGCAGCGGCCTTGGTCCCCGTGTCGTGGATAGAAGAGTGTGGGTGGCTCCGCAGAGGCTATCCAGCTTCTCCACATGATGCTGCTAGCTGGTCTGGTCCCTCCTCCGCTGCACGTCGTGTTAGCGGAGGAGGGACAGTGCGCAGGGGTGACGGGGGAGGGGTGCTGAACTCACCTCTGCTGAGGACGGGGCCGGTGAGGGCGGGCTGACCGTGGCTGGTCGCTGGTCGCTGGTCCTCGCCGCACTCGGGTCTCACTTGTGAGCGTGTGGCGGCTGAGGGAGCCGAGTCTGTGAGCGTGTGGCGGCTGAGGAGCCGAGTCTGCAGTCGAGCTGCGTCCTGCTCACCTCCCAGCCACAGACTGAGCTGCGCCGCTCCGGTGCCGCCGCCGCCGTCACCGCCCGCTGCCGCCCCGCCGCCGCCACCAGCCTCGTCTCCGGGGTCCGGCTCGGGGACAGTCCGGCCAGGGCCGAGCCGCTGGGGCTGCCTCGGCCCCCTCAGTCTGGCACATTATCTCTGGACACCGATAGCCCGGGCTATCTCGGTTCCTTCAGTCCAGTCCGACCCGAGCCGCGCTGACGGGGCCGTCTCGGACCCGTCAGTCTGGCACACTATCTCTGGACGATGGGCAGAGACCATGAACTGCACACTACCTCTGGACGATGGGCAGAGACCATGAGCTTTAAATGACAGTCGGCGGTAGTAGAATGATTGTATGAAGTGTTCATATTTCTCGCAGTTCATCACGTGATGTGAAGTATTTCAGCGATTTATAATTATGTGAGAAACAGCTAGGTAATGCTACCATAAAGCGATCGAACTAAAAATAAATATTTTAGTGGTTCATATAATACCTACTTAAACTTAGGAGTGACATATATAATTATATGAAGCATGCTTGATCAAATGTTCAATAAGCGAAGTCAATAAAACTAGTCAGTGCTCAGTTAATGATTACATCAAATTGTATTTTATGTCGTGATCAAATCGGCATCAGCTGGCAGGGAAAACGCTTTCTATTTCGGTTTAGTTTTCTTGGTACCTTACGTGGCTGGCCTATATTATTCAAGTTTGTCAGTATGTGGCTTTGAGTGCTTTAATGTCAAGTATTTATGGCGCATTGCTTATCTAAGATAATTTGTATTTCGTGAGCAGTTTTTTGAGCCTCACCCCTCCACTCCACACCATTCGAGCTTTTTCCGGAGCAATCCGTTATCAAAACAATGGCAAATAAACGACCTATTCGCTGTTCAAATGTTTAGTTCGAGAGTGCTGTTTGCGCTCGGTAAAGTCATCGTAAGAGATGCAGACTTTGATCTCAGCGCAGGGTTTCTTCTCAATGGCCAAACTTGTTGGTACCGAGCATATAGCAACAGTAGCAGGGCACAGATAACATTTTGCTGGGGCGGCTCGACAGGGGGCGGCGTTGTATTCCGTCTCGGCAGCTGTGTTACCCTCGTGTGCTGCAGTGTTGTATTCCGTCTCGGCGGCTGTGTTACCCTCGTGTGCAGCAGTGTTGTATTCCGTCTCGGCGGCTGTGTTACCCTCATGTGCTACAGAGTTGTATTCCGTCTCGGCAGCTGTGTTACCCTCGTGTGCAGCAGTGTTGTATTCCGTCTCGGCAGCTGTGCTACCCTCATGTGCTGCAGTGGGGCGGCGTTGTATTCCGTCTCGGCAGCTGTGTTACCCTCGTGTGCTGCAGTGGGGCGGCGTTGTATTCCGTCTCGGCAGCTGTGTTACCCTCGTGTGCTGCAGTGGGGCGGCGTTGTATTCCGTCTCGGCAGCTGTGGTACCCTCGTGTGCTGCAGTGGGGCGGCGTTGTATTCCGTCTCGGCGGCTATGTTACCCTCGTGTGCTGCAGTGTTGTATTCCGTCTCGGCAGCTGTGTTACCCTCGTGTGCAGCAGTGTTGTATTCCGTCTCGGCAGCTGTGTTACCCTCGTGTTCTGCAGTGCTGTATTCCGTCTCGGCAGCTGTGGTACCCTCGTGTGCTGCAGTGTTGTATTCCGTCTCGGCAGCTGTGTTACCCTCGTGTTCTGCAGTGCTGTATTCCGTCTCGGCAGCTGTGGTACCCTCGTGTGCTGCAGTGTTGTATTCCGTCTCGGCAGCTGTGTTACCCTCGTGTGCAGCAGTGTTGTATTCCGTCTCGGCAGCTGTGCTACCCTCATGTGCAGCAGTGGGGCGGCGTTGTATTCCGTCTCGGCAGCTGTGGTACCCTCGTGTGCTGCAGTGGGGCGGCGTTGTATTCCATCTCGGCGGCTATGTTACCCTCGTGTGCTGCAGTGTTGTATTCCGTCTCGGCGGCTGTGGTACCCTCGTGTGCTGCAGTGTTGTATTCCGTCTCGGCAGCTGTGTTACCCTCGTGTGCAGCAGTGGGGCGGCGTTGTATTCCGTCTCGGCAGCTGTGCTACCCTCATGTGCAGCAGTGTTGTATTCCGTCTCGGCAGCTGTGTTACCCTCGTGTGCTGCAGTGTTGTATTCCGTCTCGGCGGCTGTGTTACCCTCGTGTGCTGCAGTGTTGTATTCCGTCTCGGCAGCTGTGTTACCCTCGTGTGCAGCAGTGTTGTATTCCTTCTCGCCAGCTGTGTTACCCTCGTGTGCTGCAGTGCTGTATTCCGTCTCGGCAGCTGTGTTACCCTCGTGTGCAGCAGTGTTGTATTCCGTCTCGGCAGCTGTGTTACCCTGGTGTGCTGCAGTGGGGCGGCGTTGTATTCCGTCTCGGCAGCTGTGTTACCCTCGTGTGCTGCAGTGGGGCGGCGTTGTATTCCGTCTCGGCAGCTGTGTTACCCTCGTGTGCTGCAGTGGGGTGGCGTTGTATTCCGTCTCGGCAGCTGTGGTACCCTCGTGTGCTGCAGTGGGGCGGCGTTGTATTTCGTCTCGGCAGCTGTGGTACCCTCGTGTGTTGCAGTGTTGTATTCCGTCTCGGCAGCTGTGTTACCCTCGTGTGCTGCAGTGTTGTATTCCGTCTCGGCAACTGTGCTACCCTCATGTGCAGCAGTGGGGCGGCGTTGTATTCCGTCTCGGCAGCTGTGGTACCCTCATGTGCTGCAGTGTTGTATTCCGTCTCGGCAACTGTGCTACCCTCGTGTGCAGCAGTGCAGTCTCCACCTACTCCTCTGCTCGGCGGTTAAAACGCGCAGCCAGATTGCTGGTCGGTATT
This sequence comes from Chirona hameri, assembly GCA_036785665.1. Classification (NCBI taxonomy): domain Eukaryota; kingdom Metazoa; phylum Arthropoda; class Thecostraca; order Balanomorpha; family Balanidae; genus Chirona; species Chirona hameri. The sequence continues at coordinate 64,801 of JAXIVJ010005262.1, read as the reverse complement.
CGGCCTTCGTTAGCGGCCGCCCGAGTCTCGCAATCCTGGACTTAAGCAACAGTAAATGCACCCTTACATTTGATCCACATTGGGATCGTCCAGGAGACATAACCAGTTTCTTGTGGGCAAAACTTGGATTGAGCATTGTACTCCAGCTGCAGACGTGTTTTGTGTACCATCTCTGAATGTGAATAGGTTGTCAGCGTCCCGTTTATGTGTAAGATCAGAATAGCTAGCCAGCGTCCCGTTTTACTGTGACAGATCTCACTTGTCAGCGATGATCACCTGATTGAATATCAGTGGCGCCAGCTGCACAGCGTCTTGGGACTGCGGCCGGTTGAGTTGGCTTTATAGATCCGTACCAGCCGATTGACGGCTGTGCTGGTCTGATTTCTGACGACCAGCCGATTGACGGCTGTGCTGGTCTGATTTCTGGCGACCGTGGCCGGCGGAACGTACACCGTGCGAGGCCGGTGCGCTTCTGTTGTTGATCCTGTATCCGTAAAAGCTCCCACGGAAGCTGATCAGCTGCGTATGTCTTCATACAGGAAAGAGCCATCACGGTTTGCATTATGGGCTCGTAGCCTCTTCACTTTTGGTTATCTCCTAACGTGACCAACTAAACTTTATTTTGATTGACGCTCATCCCCCGACAGATATATGAATGCCGTATAGTCGGCTTCATCACCGAGATTAATCGCCGCTGCTGTTTAGGTTTCGTGCAACTGCCGGCGATACTGGCCTTGAGCGGCGTGCTTGTATGACTTACTTTATGGCCGGATAGTTTTTCTCGCCGCCTCGCGTCATGCTGACTGCCACGCGCGCCTCTCATCTGGTAAACACCAAGTCGCCGGTGAATATTGATCGCCAGAGGAAGTCGGCATCCGTAGCCTTGGCAGGTGTTAGTGAAGGAAGTTGCTCGCTTGGGAAGTTCGATAGGAGATTCGGTTCGATAGAGAATTTGTCTATGCAAATCGCTGGGCTTAACATATGCGAGCGAATTTATAGTGTGGATTTTTGCTATACCAGATATATGTATACTCAGACATAAGGTTCACTGGCATGGCATATATACATAAGGTTCACTGGCAGTCATTTGACGGACGACGCTGATAAAGTGCAATGGGAGCCGTTAGACAGTCAGACTGTACGACTATAGACTATATACGACTATAGACTATACACGAATATACGACTATAGACTATATACGACTATAGACTATATACGACTATAGACTATATACGACTATAGACTATATACGACTATAGACTACACACGACTCTAGACTATATACGACTATAGACTATATACGACTATAGACTATATACGACTACAGACTATATACGACTATAGATTATATACGACTATATCCTATATACGACTATATACTATATACGACTGCAGACTATATACGACTACATACTATGTAGGACTATAGATTATATACGACTATAGACTATATACGACTATATACTATATACGACTACAGACTATATACGACTACAGACTATATACGACTTGATACTATATACGACTATAGACTATATACGACTATAGACTACACACGACTCTAGACTATATACGACTATAGACTATATACGACAATAGACCATATACGACTATATAATATATACGACTAGACTATATACGACTATATACTATATACGACTACAGCCTATATACGACTATAGACTATATACGACTATAGACTATATGCGACTATAGACTACACACGACTCTATACTATATACGACTATAGACTATGCGATATATATATATGACTATATAATATAGACAGCTGCCTATAAGAGCTTTATAAGACCGGGAGCCGTTTCGTGTCGCTCCTTCCTCTGTGGCTGTTAACTGTGGTAGCACCTAGGATACCTGCTGGGCTAGTTGTGGTTTAACAGCGCACGCGACACAACTCGCGCGCCTGTTATCGCTGGTTGAATTAATATCTGAGAATTGAATACATGTCAGGAAGTTTGGCTTGTTCGGGTATCACCCTGCATTTCAACTGGCTACTTTGGCACCTACCGAGAAATAGAGCTTAGCGAAACTCTGTGGCAGGACAATAGTCCGTTTTTTGTAAGTTGAAAGTTATGTCACTAGAGCCTTTTTGAAGAAAAAAGCACGCGCTTAACGCAGGGAATTACTTGAAATACTGGAGAAATCAGCTCCGTACCAGAGCAGTGCACATTGAAGTAGAATTGGGTAAATAATGACAAAAATATACTTAAGTTAAAATGCATATGTTGGACGGTCACGGTCCCAAAACACCAGCATGCCGAGTTCTTTAAATTCAGCTCGTCGATACGTCCCGTATCCACGAGCTGAATTCAATTTATGGATCTGTCAAGTACTGCCGGCGAAGCCAGAATCATACCAGCCAAATGTGGACCCGATATTTTATATCCAGACGAAGATCACAAGGCTCCCTTATAGTCGAGCCGCAGTCAGCGGGCTGATCAAAACAGTGACAATAAAAAATTGACCCGTCAGAGACACAGCAAGGCGACGAACGTCCTCAGATCCCAAGAAGAAGAAAAAACGAACGGCTTCGAGCTAACACTAAGACACACTAAGCTTGTGATGACGCCAACTATAGGACATTAATTATATCTGTCGGCGGATGAGCGTCAATCAAAATAAAATTGAGTTGGTCACTTTGGGGGATAACCAAAACCGACCAATGCAACACAACTCAACTAACGAGGTCTACAACCTCAGTCCATGGTGTTAATTCGGCCTGGTTTTAAATCCGATAATAGTCCGTTTTTGTGGGGGAGGTAAGTTAAAAGTTATGTGACTGGAGCTTTATTGAAGACAGCGCGTGCATAACGCATGGGATTGCTTAAAATTCTCATCTGTAAATCCATCATCCATCATCTTACAAGTGTCAATAAAATCCATCATCTTACAAGTGGACTTATAATCATTTTTTGGTCATTATTCACCCAATGTTGCACAAATGTGCGCTGCTCTGGGACAGATGAAGGTTTTAAGCAATCCCATGCGTTATGCACGTGCTGTCTTCAATAAAGTTCCAGTCACATAACTTTTAACTTACCTCCCCCACAAAAACGGACTATTATCGGATTTAAAACCAGGCCGAATTAACACCATGGACTGAGGTTCAGGTTGTAGACCTCGTTAGTTGAGTTGTGTTGCATTGGTCGGTTTTGGTTATCCCCCAAAGTGACCAACTCAATTTTATTTTGATTGACGCTCATCCGCCGACAGATATAATTAATGTCCTATAGTTGGTGTCATCACAAGCTTAGTGTGTCTTGGCGTTAGCTCGAAACCGGTCGTGTTTTCTTCTTCTTGGGATCTGAGGACGTTCGTCGCCTTGCTGTGTCTCTGACGGGTCAATTTTTTATTGTCACTGTTTTGACCAGCCCGCTGACTGCGGCTCGACTATAAGGGAGCCTTATGTGATCTTCGTCTGGATATAAAATATCGGGTCCACATTTGGCTGGTATGATTCTGGCTTCGCCGGCAGTACTTGACAGATCCATAAATTTAATTCAGGTCGTGGATACGGGACGTATCGACGAGCTGCATTTAAAGAACTCGGCATGCTGGTGTTTTGGGACTGTGACCGTGTTCATGACCTACTGTGGATACTGGGCATTCGACGTTCCTTGAATATAGCATAAGGAGATACCGTCATATTCTGACATATCAGCATGGCAATCTTAAAAGCTTAGCGTCGACATTCGAGCACCATTATTCGGCGTGCTTGGTAATGTTTTTTGATCGTTCGCCGTTTTATTTATTATATTGAAACGGTTTTCTAATCTGTTCGTAGATCACATAACCGACTTGTAACGTATGCAGCGTGTCCCAAAATTGATGAGCGGTTGGTGGTGACATGGATTACCTAATACCTGGATGGAAACTCCGGTCGCAACCCCTTTGACGAGTAAAGTGCCGCTAGATGGCAGGACTAACAATGTCGCGCCGGAAGCCTGAGTTTCCCATCCAGGTACTAGCTAGATGGGAAACTCCGCTCGCAACCCCTGTGACGAATAAGGTGCTACTAGATGACAGAACTAACAATGTCGCGCCCGAAGCCTGAGTTTCCTAACCAGGTAATCCATGATGGTGATCATGTTTCTACCGTCTCCCACGACCGACGAACAAACGGAATTTGATCGAAACCTGGCTGTGGGGAATATGCACATGTCGGGTGATCACAGTACCCCAGCGACCGACCCGAGCTTAGCCGATCGGGCACGGCAGAGGTCATTTCTTCGGAGATATCCAGAGAGCTCGTACCACATCTCGTCAATGGTGAATGAGAGCAAGACATCGATGCATAACCATGCGGTTGTAAATGGTCAGATGTGCCATAGCCCAGAATCAGGTCGCTAGTGAATCGTATCCACCCAATGGTTACAAAACGGCCGGGTGGAGGTCCAAAACGGTGAGGAGTTGCATATCACCGAGACGGTCAAGCGGCCTCCTGAAAGTCCTCGTCTGGGGCATGACGACCCACAGCGGCCTCTCTGACCTGCATATCGTGCCCGCGACCAGACAGCCTTTGCCGACTAACATGCCAAGGAAGTGCTGAAAACGGCCAGAACATCAGCCATGCTGCAAAAGAAGGGGGATGGCCTGCCAACCGAAGCCAAACTACTGCCGGACATGTCTAGAACATTTTGTTTTGTAACAGACGGCGCTCCAGTCCATCACGCCAAGAAGACAAATAATTAGTGTCGCAGTCACTTTCGGGCTTTTGCAGCCCCCTAACCAGGCAATAGCCCTGACCTATCACCGATAGAAAATCTGCCCATGGGCAGTCGTCAAGAACGACCCCAACAAGATGACGCCCGCTACCTCAGAAAAGGCCCTGCAGTACAAACCTCCAAACGGCATGGCGGATGACAACGCACGCACACTCGGCAACCTGATGAGCGAGGTGCCGGAGCGCATGTGGGAGTGTTCCCGAGTCTCTGGGGGATACGACCTGATGAGCGAGGTGCCGGAGCGCATGTGGGAGTGTTCCCGAGTCTCTGGGGGATACGACCTGATGAGCGAGGTGCCGGAGCGCATGTGGGAGTGTTCCCGAGTCTCTGGGGGATACGACCTGATGAGCGAGGTGCCGGAGCGCATGTGGGAGTGTTCCCGAGTATCTGGGGGATACGACCTGATGAGCGAGGTGCCGGAGCGCATGTGGGAGTGTTCCCGAGTCCGTGGGGGATAAGGGGGAAAAGAGCATGGGCCTCGCTTATCTGTGTCGGTGTACCGGTATCCCTTGTTTCTTATTTAACGATAAACAGCCGCTCATCAATTGTGGGACACCCTGCACGATACAATAACTGTGTTGTCTTTGCACTCTTCTGAGAGACGGTGGACAGACACGACCTGCGCTCTTGGTGTAACGACTTTGGCTGGCTGTTGCACCCGGACGGTTTTAATATGTATAGTCAAGCCTCCCACCTGAGGTTGTATTTTTGTTATTGTCATGTGTTGTCCCTAATGAACAATACAGGGTACTGGCGTTGTTAACCTTCCGTATTGTTCAGGGGATCTGCGTACTGCTACCTGTGTAGTGTGTATACCACAAAGGCAAAACAATGACTGCAGTAATATTGGTCCATTTTTGTATCTGTGTGCTCCAGACGAAGACTTGGAAGGTGAATTGTGTCTTCTGTTCTGTGGAATTACTCATAGTCGGTAATTATTGTTGGGCGCATCGAGTTAACTATCGAAGTGATTGTTGTATTGCAGACCACTGGTGTTCTAATGTTTTACCACTGATGCTCTGTGTCCTGCAGCGCCGCTGAATGGTGGGCTATGAAGGCCCCGTTTGTGTCCTGTGTTTTCCAGCGTCCCCGAATGGTGGACTATGACCCGTGTGTGTGTGCTGTGTTTTCCAGCGTCCCTGAATGGTGGACTATGACTAGTGTGTGTTCTGTGTTTTCCAGCGTCCCCGAATGGTAGACTATGACCCGTCTGTGTTCTGTGTTCTATAGTGGCTCTGAATGGTGGACTATGACTCGTCTGTGTTATGTGTGCCGCAGCTCCTCTGAATGGTGGACTATGACCCGTCTGTGTTCTGTGTTTTCCAGCGTCCACGAATGGTGGACTATGACCCGTCTGTGTTCTGTGTTCTACAGTGGCTCTGAATGGTGGACTATGACTCGTCTGTGTTATGTGTGCCGCAGCTCCTCTGAATGGTGGACTATGACCCGTCTGTGTTCTGTGTTCTACAGTGGCTCTGAATGGTGTTATGTGTTCTACAGTGGCTCTGAATGGTGGGCTATGACCCGTCTGTGTTCTGTGTTCTACAGTGGCTCTGAATGGTGGGCTATGACCCGTCTGTGTTCTGTGTTCTACAGTGGCTCTGAATGGTGGGCTATGTCCCGTCTGTGTTCTGTGTTCTATAGTGGCTCTGAATGGTATTATGTGTTCTACAGTGGCTCTGAATGGTGGGCTATGACCCGTCTGTGTTATGTGTTCTACAGTGGCTCTGAATGGTGTTATGTGTTCTACAGTGGCTCTGAATGGTGGGCTATGACCCGTCTGTGTTCTGTGTTCTACAGTGGCTCTGAATGGTGGGCTATGACCCGTCTGTGTTCTGTGTTCTACAGTGGCTCTGAATGGTGGACTATGACCCGTGTGTGTGTGTGTGTTCTGTGTTCTACAGTGGCTCTAAATGGTGGGCTATGACCCGTCTGTGTTCTGTGTTCTACAGTGGCTCTGAATAGTGGGCTATAACCCGCCTGTTTTCTGTGTTCTATCGTGGCTCTGAATGGTGTTCTGTGTTCTACAGTGGCTCTGAATGGTGGGCTATGACCCGTCGGCAGCCCAGCTCAGCAGCTGGCAGCACGGCCAGGCGGGCGCCATCTCGGGCTCCCTCACCCGGCTCTGCTGCCAGCCGCTGGACGTGCTCAAGATCCGGTTCCAGGTCAGTCCTACTCCTCACAGTCCCCAGGAGCGCTGCAAAGGGCGGCACTTTGTCGGCCTTCAGACACAGGCTCAAAAGTCCGGCGTCTACGAGGGCATGATTGGGTCATGGGTCACATAATTTACCTAAATAGACGCTGACCGTAAATTACACTAAAATTGCTGACCGAGGTTCTCTGCCCAGCCGATGGCAAAACTGGTCAGATTGGTCCCATAGTTTCGAACCATGGGCTCGTCTGCAACGGTTTGTGGTGGTATTGGTCCAATTTGGTCCACTTAAGAGTGTACCAATCTGTATAGAACCTAAGACGGCACCGTTTTGGACCACGCCGGATCGAATTGTGAATAAATCACCCAGATCGTTCCAATAGTTTCGGAGCATGGGCTCGTCTGCAAATTTGTACTCAAAGTTTTGGTCCTGTTTGCTTAGGGTGGACCAAACGGTATAAAACTCAAAACTGCACCGTTTCAGACCCCTTGGAATCGAATGATGAAAAAAATCACTCAGATCGGTTCAGTAGTTTCGGAGCATGGGTTCGTCTGCTAGTCTGGTCGTTTTTTGACCCTCTTTTGTTTGTTTACACATTTTTCATCGGAATGTTGCAGACGCAAAAGTAGTGCCGCCGTCCGCTAGCCAATCAGCGACGCGGCTGGAGTACGTCCGCGAGGAGTTTCTTCGGATATATTCCTTACCACAAGTAGAGCTATTCCTGTGGTGAAACAGAAAAGTATCCGTAGTTGTATTACCTGACAATTTTATTAAAAATTATTCTGACCAAATCTGATGCTAAACATCGAAATTATAGCAGCTCTGTCGATTAACTGATAAAACTGGTACGTATGACGTCATACCTGACTAACTATTTTGCTTGCAGCCAGATTTGCAGCCGAGTAGAGAAAGGGAGACATATTTTGCAGCCGCTTCTGGTTTCTTATAATAATGAAAAGATGCAGCCGGCTGCTTTTCGTTGCTCGATTTTTTATTTGCAGCCATGGCTCAATTTTATTTGATAAGAATAGCCTCAGGTCGTGATCTTGCGAGTCGGACGTGTCTGTGGTGGGGGAGTTTCTACTCTGTTCTGCTATCCCTGCCGTCCGAGCTATGCTCACCATGACTTTCCAGTCGGTGTCCAGTGTCCAGTGTCCCTTCCGTCTCCAGAAATCAGCACGGCTTTGTCTCAATGTTCGCCGCAGAATAACCGCGTCTGACCGGGCCGTGTGGGGTGGGGAGTCTCAGTATGATGAATTCTGACTGGTCGGTGCCGGAGTTCCTTTGGTCTGGGTTGAGTTGAGTCCGCCACTGTTCTGCCTGATTTGTATGCAATATCGCCGGTAGGGTGATGAAATGCCTCATGTGAAAGAAAATGTGGCATGGCCTGCGACCTAATCTGATCCTGTTCGAAAATGTGATCCATGTACAGATACACCGACCGACCACACGCTGGTCCGTTGACCTCCATTGAGGAAATACCAGATACCGGGCGGAGAACGCATTGCAGTCACAGTGCAGTGTGATCTCAGCTAGGCAGTCATAGTGCAGTGTGACCTCAGCTAAGCAGTTACAGTGCAGTGTGATCTCAGCTAAGCAGTCACAGTGCAGTGTGATCTCAGCTAAGCAATCATAGTGCAGTGGACCTCAGCTAAGCAGTCATAGTGCAGTGTGATATCAGCTAAGCAGCCACAGTGCAGTGTGATATCAGCTAAGCAGCCACAGTGCAGTGTGATCTCAGCTAAGCAGTCATAGTGTAGTGTGATCTCAGCTAAGCAGTCGTAGTGCAGTGTGATCTCAGCTAAGCAGTCATAGTGCAGTGTCATCTCAGCTAAGCAGTCATAGTGCAGTGTGATCTCAGCTAAGCAGTCATAGTGCTTTGTGATCTCAGCTAAGCAGTCATAGTGCAGTGTCATCTCAGCTAAGCAGTCATAGTGCAGTGTCATCTCAGCTAAGCAGTCATAGTGCAGTGTGATCTCAGCTAAGCAGTCATAGTGCCTTGTGATCTCAGCTAAGCAGTCATAGTGCAGTGGACCTCAGCTAAGCAGTCATAGTGCAGTGTGATATCAGCTAAGCAGCCACAGTGCAGTGTGATCTCAGCTAAGCAGTCATAGTGTAGTGTGATCTCAGCTAAGCAGTCGTAGTGCAGTGTGATCTCAGCTAAGCAGTCATAGTGCAGTGTCATCTCAGCTAAGCAGTCATAGTGCAGTGTGATCTCAGCTAAGCAGTCATAGTGCTTTGTGATCTCAGCTAAGCAGTCATAGTGCAGTGTCATCTCAGCTAAGCAGTCATAGTGCAGTGTCATCTCAGCTAAGCAGTCATAGTGCAGTGTGATCTCAGCTAAGCAGTCATAGTGCCTTGTGATCTCAGCTAAGCAGTCATAGTGCAGTGTCATCTCAGCTAAGCAGTCATAGTGCATTGTGATCTCGGCTAAGCAGTCATAGTGCAGTGTCATCTCATCTAAGCAGTCATAGTGCTTTGTGATCTCAGCTAAGCAGTCATAGTGCAGTGTCATCTCAGCTAAGCAGTCATAGTGCATTGTGATCTCAGCTAAGCAGTCACAGTGCAGTGTGATCTCAGCTAAGCAGTCATAGTGCAGTGTGATATCAGCTAAGCAGTCATAGTGCAGTGTGATCTCAGCTAAGCAGTCACAGTGCAGTGTCATCTCAGCTAAGCAGTCATAGTGCAGTGTGATCTCAGCTAAGCAGTCATAGTGCAGTGTGATATCAGCTAAGCAGTCATAGTGCAGTGTGATCTCAGCTAAGCAGTCATAGTGCGTTTTGATCTCAGCTAAGCAGTCATAGTGTAGTGTGAGCTCAGCTAAGCAGTCATAGTGCTTTGTGATCTCAGCTAAGCAGTCATAGTGTAGTGTGAGCTCAGCTAAGCAGTCACAGTGCAGTGTGATCTCAGCTAAGCAGTCATAGTGCTTTGTGATCTCAGCTAAGCAGTCATAGTGCAGTGTGATCTCAGCTAAGCAGTCACAGTGCAGTGTCATCTCAGCTAAGCAGTCATAGTGCAGTGTGATCTCAGCTAAGCAGTCATAGTGCATTTTGATCTCATCTAAGCAGTCATAGTGTAGTGTGAGCTCAGCTAAGCAGTCATAGTGCTTTGTGATCTCAGCTAAGCAGTCATAGTGCAGTGTGATATCAGCTAAGCAGTCACAGTGCAGTGTGATATCAGCTAAGCAGTCATAGTGCAGTGTGATCTCAGCTAAGCAGTCACAGTGCATTGTGATCTCAGCTAAGCAGTCATAGTGCAGTGTGATCTCAGCTAAGCAGTCATAGTGCATTGTGATCTCAGCTAAGCAGTCATAGTGCAGTGTGATCTCAGCTAAGCAGTCATAGTGCATTGTGATCTTAGCTAAGCAGTCATAGTGCAGTGTGATCTCAGCTAAGCAGTCACAGTGCAGTGTGATATCAGCTAAGCAGTCGCGCTCCTGTCACAGCTACTATATGATGCTGTGATGGATCATATATAGTATAGAGTAATATTGATATGGTACTTGCAAAACACAAGATACAAATTAAAAACATTGTTCCACGGGATGCATCCAATCACGATTTGAATGAGTGCTACAGCCCACATTTCACAGGCATGAGGCTTTTCATACTCTGATATGCAATAATGTTCATGGGCGCCACACATTAGTCCAGGCATGGCCACAAGCATAATGTAGGTAACAACAATTACTACTCCCCTCTCACCATTACTAGCAGCCTCCTCACTCTGCCCACCATCTCATTCACCCATTCAAGGCAATAGATACCCACCCATTCATCAAACGAGGTTACAGTTAAGCAGCATAAATTACAATCACAACACTGATACAATACACAGTATCCACGTGACATTGTGTACCTTTCACAGAGATCTGCTATTATTTGAAATATAGTATACAGTTTTCAGTTTACACATACCCTATAAATATAACTATTAGATGATGCTTATGATATTTCCGTTTTCTATAACAGAATATTGGAAAAATATATACAGAGTCTATATATCACGTGCCATACATTGCTGCTCTAACATGCTACCAAATCTATTAAATGCTTCCATATTGAAGTGTTTCATTTCCTGGGCTTCCCCATCGCCTAGCGTACACTGCGTCACTTTCAATTGGTGTGAGTATGATTCTTTCAGAAAGTATAGACCATCCACCATCCCTTGACCAACATATATTTTGCCTTTTTCCAGTCATAAGGTCCCACTGATGTAAGTCATATAATTCATTTGAGAATATTCGAACTAACTGTAAATACTATTGCCTCCCTGTCCCTGGTACTGTATCAGATACCTCAGCTGCTTCATACCCTGGCAAGTTTACCATCATCCATATAAATGCCAGGTCCTTGCTTTCAGATGATAAATTTGCTGAATTTGAAGTGCTTTTGTTTAGAACTAAAGTTAGATGGTCAATAATATGTGTCTCAGAGACATGGCTATGCAAATAAATGGAAAAGAAAAGACACAAATGGTTACTCTTGCTATTTTGATAGCAGAACCGATGGTACTGGCGGTGGGGTTGCAATTTATGTGAATAATGATGTTGTCAGAGAAACACAACAATTGCCCAAAGTGTTCAGGTGTACAGAATCACTACTTATTGAATGTCAGTTAAGAAACAATTTATCTATCCTAGTGTGCCAAATATATAAACCCCCTAACCTTAGTAATAACAGTTTCATTGAAGAACTAGGGAATGCCATAGATATTATTCAAATAAGGAATAAAATTGCCTTCATCTGTGGAGATTTCAATCTTGATCTCTTGAGTATTTCCAAAGGGGGTGCAGCATTGGATTTTTTCAATTTATTAGCATCATCAAGTTTTCTTCCATTAGTTTCTAAATCCACAAGGATATAGAACACTTGTTACTCACTCATTGATAACATCTTTTGCAATAACTTAACCCTTGTTAACAAATCTGGAATAATACTTGATGATACAGGTGACCATTTCCCAATATTTACTACACTAGACTTTGCAGTCAGTCCAAAAGGAAACAAGAGGGAAATTCAATGTCAATTTGATTATCACAAAATACCAAATTTAACTGAACATATAAAGAAATCATTGAAAAGCTTTGAAGCCATCACTGATCCTGAAACTGCTGGTGAAATCATCATCAATGCATATACAAGTGGTATAGATAAATTCAGCTTCAAATATAGCCCAAATCGTAAAAATACTCCAATAAAACCCTGGATATCACCATCTATCCTGGCATCTATAGACAACAGATGCAAACTCTTTAATGTAAAACAAAAGAACCCCACACAAGAAAATATAAACAAATATGTTAAATACAGAAATATCCTAAACACCTTGATTCGGGGTGCTAAGTGCAAATATATACAGGATGAGCTTGAGGAGAATAAGGATGATGCCAAAAAAATGTGGAAAATTCTCATCACTCATACTACTGGAAAATCATATCAGAATACATTTCCAAATTACTTTAAAAACAATGAAGACAAACATGTTGAGGATAATTTAGAAATTGCAGAGGAATTTAATGCCTTCTTCAGCTCAGTTGGGAAAACTCTGCAACAAAACATGAAAGGGTGTCCTGAGGAGGCTCTTGAGTTCCTTGGAGACCCTTGCAAAGACACAACAAATCATTTGCAACATACTAATAATGATGAACTTATATCTATAATTAAGAACATGAAAAATGTGGGACATGGAGTGGATAAAATTAATGCAAGAATCTTTAAGTTAACATTTATGGCAATCATAGACAAGCTTGTCCACTTTATAAATATATGTCTTGACCAGGGGAAATTTCCAAGCAGACTCAAAATTGCTGTCATAAAACCTATTTATAAATCAGGTGATAGAACACAAATGAACAATTATAGACCAATCAGTATCCTTCCATATATATCAAAAATTCTAGAGAAAGTGATCCATGTCCGCGTCATGGAACATGTCTCCAACAATAGCATAATTTGTCCCAACCAATTTGGATTTAGGAAGGGATACTCAACATACATGCCCTTGCTCATATTGCAAGATAAAGTAATCAGGGGGTTTGAATCAAACAAAATGAACTGTGGTATCTACCTGGACCTAAAAAAGGCATTTGATACTGTTGATCATAGAATATTATTGCTTAAACTTCACTCATATGGTATCACAGATACATTCCTGACAATCATAGACTCATACTTATCAAATAGATATCAATGTGTAGAGTATAAAAAAGTCCAGTCAAGCCTGAGTCAAGTAAGTATTGGGGTCCCCCAGGGCTCTATTCTGGGCCCACTTCTGTTCATCTTATACATAAATGATTTTCCCAGGATTTCGTCAAAGTTTACAGCATTACTTTATGCTGATGATACAGCCCTTTTATTTGAGGCTGATTCCAATTCTGAATTGCAAAATAACTTAGATACAGAACTACCAAAGGTATACAAATGGCTGCAAGCAAAAAAACTGTCCTTAAACAACAATAAAACATTCTATCAAATATACAATAAATCCAAAATAAATGTTGACATCAATGTAATATTAAATGGTATAAATATAGGACATACAGAAACTGTGAGGTATCTTGGTGTATATATAGACGAAGAACTCAAGTGGGAGAGTCACATTATGCATATTTCAAGTATAATAAGTCGTAATATAGGGATTATAAGTCGCTCTAGATATTTCCTGGGTCAGAAACACCGATTTCTGTTGTATAATGCATTAGTTCTGCCTTATCTTAATTACTGCTGTCTGTTATGGGGAAATGCACCGAAATCACTTCTTAACTAATTGCTTATCCTACAGAAAAAGATAGTCAGGATTGTTGATAATCAAGCAAGACTAGCCCACACAAACCCAATATATGTAAAGCTCAAAATTCTTAAAGTAAAGGACATTGCCAGACAGCAAGCTATAGTCGTGCTTTATAATGTTGCATCTGGAAGTGCCCCACCAGTCATAGCCTCACTTTTCGAATTCACTCAGACCAATCACAGAGCTTCAAGAGTAGCACGACATTTTGAAGAAATATTCACTCGAAAATTATACCGGACACGTACCATAGCATGGATAGGACCACGTTTATGGAATTCAATTGTTGCCCCAGATTCCCCCATATAAACTCAATACCATCTACTAAAAAACAAATAAAAGAAATCACTAAAAATCACATGATCAGTGAATATGAATCTTGCCTCACAAGCCTAGAGAAAAAAAATCCTTGTAGTTTGCTCATTTATGTAAATGAGCCTAAATACAATAATAGCCATAGCAGTGCTAAATGTTAACTATTTGTAAAGTCATCTTCTAACTTCTAAGTTGCAGAAGAATGAAGTTATGCAGTTTGTAATGTATGTAACATTATAAATAAACAATAATACAAAGTTGCAGAACTAAGTAACAGTATATAAACAAACAACATAAGCATGCATAAACGTGCATAATTTGAAATAAAACATAGTAAATCAGAGATAGAGATTTATATTGGTGTTGAGCAATATAGTACCTCTATTTCTTTTCTGCTTTCTTGAAATATGAATTAATTAGATCATGTTTCAACTTATAGATCAATTAATTATATCATGCGCGAAAGCCACCCCGACTAACCGACGCTGGAACCTGGGTGAGATCGAACAGCAACAAGCTTTGCTTAGCTGGGGGGCTCACCGGGTTCCAGCATAGACCTTCTGCTTGCCTAGACCAGGATCTGCCTTCCCCAACCTTTGTATGAATGAAATTGTATCCTGCCTCACTGTCTGGCAAACCTTTCTTGATGGCAACGTGATGGGGGCAGCAGGCAGTGGGGCACACACTTACAATCCTTACTAACTCGGTTACGTATGTGCGAATGTCAGAATGTATGATTCCCAGGGGCGTAGTTGGGGGCAGTCACTTGTTGATTTCAGCAACGACTACTTTCTGCCTTCTTATTTTTAACCACATTACCACTGACCACTTAGCCTTCCTCTCTTCATTTGCTTTGTTTTATTTCTTCTTCCATTTCCTAGCTGGGAGTGCCGCGACATTTTCTCTTTTGTTCTCTGGTGTTAAAGTAAGGTGATGTGCGTCGATGGGATCGAGGGCGGGGGCACTCCTGGTCACCTGTTAATGGGTGGCGGCATAGGAGAAAAAAAATAGTGCAGTGTGACCTCAGCTAAGCAGTCATAGTGCAGTGTGATATCAGCTAAGCAGTCATAGTGCAGTGTGATCTCAGCTAAGCAGTCATAGTGTAGTGTGAGCTCAGCTAAGCAGTCATAGTGCAGTGTGATCTCAGCTAAGCAGTCATAGTGCAGTGTGATCTCAGCTAAGCATTCATAGTGCAGTGTGATCTCAGCTAAGCAGTCATAGTGCAGTGTGATCTCAGCTAAGCAATCATAGTGCAGTGTGATCTCAGCTAAGCAGTCATAGTGCAGTGTGATCTCAGCTACGCAGTCATAGTGCTTTGTGATCTCAGCTAAGCAGTTATAGTGCAGTGTGATATCAGCTAAGCAGTCATAGTGTAGTGTGATCTCAGCTAAGCAGTCATAGTGCAGTGTGATATCAGCTAAGCAGTCATAGTGCAGTGTGATCTCAGCTAAGCAGTCACAGTGCAGTGTGATCTCAGCATTGCAGTCACAGTGCAGTGTGATCTCAGCTAAGCAGTCATAGTGTAGTGTGATCTCAGCTAAGCAGTCATAGTGCAGTGTGATCTCAGCATTGCAGTCATAGTGCAGTGTGATCTCAGCTAAGCAGTCATAGTGCATTGTGATCTCAGCTAAGCAGTCATAGTTCTGGAAACCTCCATCCATGCAGCAAAGCCAAATAATATGCAGGTATTTTACACACTGCCCAATATAACAAATTTCCTGTCCTGAGGCCATTCTTTAAAAAATAATCGAGCCACGGCTCGATTTTTTTATGAGAATGACCTCAGATATTTATTTCCATCGAAACTTGTATTTATGGCACAGAGGCAAAGTCATTATACATTATTACCAATTGTTTTTTCATGTGAGACTTGGTCGTTGGGGGTGGGGGGGGGGGGCAAACAGGCCACTTTGGGCTTTGGGGAGGATGGCCGCCCTAAATGCCCCCCCCCCCCCTGGATCGCCAGTGATGACGACTCAATCTGACCTGATTGACCTGACCTGCGCCCTTCTCCTACAGTTGCAGCACGAACCGGTGGCCCGCGCGGCAGGCAGCAAGTACTACGGTGTTTACCAGGCGCTGTCGCAGATCGTCAGGGAGGAGGGGCCGGCCGCGCTCTGGAAGGGGCACGTGCCCGCCCAACTGCTCTCCGTCCTGTACGGCACGGTACAGGTCAGTCAGTCAGTCAGTGTACCGGTCCTGTACGGCACGGTACAGGTCAGTCAGTGTACCGGTTCTGTACGGCACGGTACAGGTCAGTCAGTGTACCGGTCCTGTACGGCACGGTACAGGTCAGTCAGTGTACCGGTCCTGTACGGCACGGTACAGGTCAGTCAGTGTACCGGTCCTGTATGGCACGGTACAGGTCAGTCAGTCAGTGTACCGGTCCTGTACGGCACGGTACAGGTCAGTCAGTGTACCGGTCCTGTACGGCACGGTACAGGTCAGTCAGTCAGTCAGTGTACCGGTCCTGTACGGCACGGTACAGGTCAGTCAGTCAGTGTACCGGTCCTGTACGGCACGGTACAGGTCAGTCAGTGTACCGGTCCGGTACGGCACGGTACAGGTCAGTCAGTCAGTGTACCGGTCATGTACGGCACGGTACAGGTCAGTCTGTCAGAGTACCGGTCCTGTACGGCACGGTACAGGTCAGTCAGTCAGTGTACCGGTCCTGTACGGCACGGTACAGGTCAGTCAGTGTACCGGTCCTGTACGGCACGATGCAGGTCAGTCAGTCAGTGTACCGGTCCTGTACGGCACGGTACAGGTCAGTCAGTGTACCGGTCCGGTACGGCACGGTACAGGTCAGTCAGTCAGTGTACCGGTCCTGTACGGCACGGTACAGGTGAGTCAGTGTACCGGTCCTGTACGGCATGGTACAGGTCATTCAGTGTATCGGTCCTGTACGGCACGGTACAGGTCAGTCAGTCAGTGTACCGGTCCTGTACGGCACGGTACAGGTCAGTCAGTCAGTGTACCGGTCCTGTACGGCACGGTACAGGTCAGTCAGTCAGTGTACCGGTCCTGTACGGCACGGTACAGGTCAGTCAGTGTACCGGTCCTGTACGGCACGGTACAGGTCAGTCAGTGTACCGGTCCTGTACGGCACGGTACAGGTCAGTCAGTGTACCGGTCCTGTACGGCACGGTACAGGTCAGTCAGTGTACCGGTCCTGTATGGCACGGTACAGGTCAGTCAGTCAGTGTACCGGTCCTGTACGGCACGGTACAGGTCAGTCAGTCAGTGTACCGGTCCTGTACGGCACGGTACAGGTCAGTCAGTCAGTGTACCGGTCCTGTACGGCACGGTACAGGTCAGTCAGTCAGTGTACCGGTCCTGTACGGCACGGTACAGGTCAGTCAGTCAGTGTACCGGTCCTGTACGGCACGGTACAGGTCAGTCAGTGTACCGGTCCTGTATGGCACGGTACAGGTCAGTCAGTGTACCGGTCCTGTACGGCACGGTACAGGTCAGTCAGTGTACCGGTCCTGTACGGCACGGTACAGGTCAGTCAGTGTACCGGTCCTGTATGGCACGGTACAGGTCAGTCAGTCAGTGTACCGGTCCTGTACGGCACGATACAGGTCAGTCAGTCAGTGTACCGGTCCTGTACGGCACGGTACAGGTCAGTCAGTCAGTCAGTGTACCGGTCCTGTACAGCACGGTACAGGTCAGTCAGTGTATCGGTCCTGCACGGTACGGTACAGGTCAGTCAGTGTACCGGTCCTGTACGGCACGGTACAGGTCAGTCAGTGTACCGGTCATGTACGGCATGGTACAGGTCAGCCAGTGTACCGGTCCTGTACGGTACGGTACAGGTCAGTCAGTGTACCGGTCCTGTACGGCACGGTACAGGTCAGTCAGTGTACCGGTCCTGTACGGCACGGTACAGGTCAGTCAGTGTACCGGTCCTGTACAGCACGGTACAGGTCAGTCAGTGTATCGGTCCTGCACGGTACGGTACAGGTCAGTCAGTGTACCGGTCCTGTACGGCACGGTACAAGTGAGTCAGTCAGTGTACCGGTCATGTACGGCACGGTACAGGTCAGTCAGTGTACCGGTCCTGTACGACACGGTACAGGTCAGTCAGTCAGTGTTGCGGTCCTGTACGGCACGGTACAGATCATTCAGCCAGTGTACCGGTCCTGTACGGCACGGTACAGGTCAGTCAGTATACCGGTCCTGTACGGCATGGTACAGGTCATTCAGCCAGTGTACCTGTCCTGTACGGCACGGTACAGGTCAGTCAGTGTACCGGTCATGTACGGCACGGTACAGGTCAGTCAGTCAGTGGACCGGTCCTGTACGGCACGGTACAGGTCAGTCAGTGTACCGGTCCTGTACGGCACAGGTACAGGTCAGTCAGTGTACCGGTCCTGTACGGCACGGTACAGGTCAGTCAGTCAGTGTACCGGTCCTGTACGGCACGGTACAGGTCAGTCAGTGTACCGGTCCTGTACGGCACAGGTACAGGTCAGTCAGTGTACCGGTCCTGTACGGCATGGTACAGGTCATTCAGCCAGTGTACCGGTCATGTACGGCACGGTACAGGTCAGTCAGTGTACCGGTCCTGTACGGCACGGTACAGGTCAGTCAGTGTACCTGAGTGTACCGACGCAACCTCAGCGGCCGTCGGCGCCGGCCATCGGCGGAAACTTAGGTGCCATTGTGGAGCAGTGGATTTTTGGGTGAAGTAATTTTAGTGTCTCTTCATGATCATGTTTAAGCGATAATAGCCTGCAAATGGCCTGCAGCCTGCAAATGAGAACAATCTATTTTGGACGAAAATTCCTCAGATTGTTATTATTTTTACATTGACGTGTTAGGCTATGATGGAATATACATGAGTGGAATTCCCGTGATTCGACCTTGAACGCTATAGTCGCTATATACTGACTGTATTATCTGTTCAGGCTTTGCGTTTTGCAACGGGCTGCACTGCAGATGAGTCCAAAAAACTGTTCGATACGTATTTGATACGACCTTGATGGCGGTGAATGTGTCACGTATGACTTATATCACCGATTGAAGCCAGCAAGTTGAGAGATGGATCTAGAAAAGGCCTATCACAATTCCCTAAAGATGAGATTAACCTGAATAGCTGGATAACAATGCTACTTGTGAATTCACTCACAGCATTCGGATAGGGATTAAACGACGTAAGCATGTGATTGGGAGACAACGTCACGTCATCAGTCGCCCGCTCAGTGATGCCGTGAATATTCCATCAGAGTAACGTCGCCGATTTAATCGGTCTGGGATGTTTTTCGATCAGCACTGGACTGATGTTTTCTACTGACAGTCTCCTACGCGGATCCACCATATCGAGGCAACTGGTGGCAGCGTAGTGAGCAGTGCAGCAGAATAAGTCTGCACCTATGGTGATGCTCCACACCTGCGCATCCGATGGGACATGGTCGATGTCCGGGCGGCCTGCTCTGCTGGGAGGAGAGACGGATACCCGCCGTCCTCACGAGGAGGCAGGCGACTTCCGCCGCTGACCGGGACCCTGTGGTATCACTATGTCGGACGGCAGACCGGGCCAGATACACATCTGACGGTGTAAATGCACCGTGACGGACCCCCAAACCACTCGTGAAGAAGCCGGCGACCATGAAACATCGACGTGTGGAGAATAATAACAAGGGTTCCGTGAGGCATAGCAAGTGGAATGATGTCAGTTTATCTCAAACGGGCAGTTAAGACGACGACGACAGCGGTACTAGTTTCCGCTCCACCTTCTCCATGAGGCTGAACGAGCATCGCACGAAACAGACAGCATGTCTTTTGTCTATAGAGTGCCGTGCGACGTGACATGCCGCTCCTCCAGAGACTGCCGCTCCTCCAGAGACTGCCGCTGCTCCAGAGACCGCCGCTGCTCCAGAGACTGCCGCTCCTCCAGAGACATGCCGCTCCTCCAGAGACTGCCGCTCCTCCAGAGACTGCCGCTCCTCCAGAGACTGCCGCTCCTCCAGAGACTGCCGCTCCTCCAGAGACTGCCGCTTCTCCAGAGACTGCCGCTCCTCCAGAGACTGCCGCTCCTCCAGAGACTGCCGCTCCTCTCAGAGACTGCCGCTCCTCCAGACTGACGCTCCTCCAGAGACTGACGCTCCTCCAGAGACTGACGCTCCTCCAGAGACTGACGCTCCTCCAGAGACTGACGCTCCTCCAGAGACTGACGCTCCTCCAGAGACTGACGCTCCTCCAGAGACTGACGCTCCTCCAGAGACTGCCGCTCCTCCAGAGACTGCCGCTCCCTCAGAGACTGCCGCTCCCTCAGAGACTGCCGCTCCCTCAGAGACTGCCGCTGCTCCAGAGACTGCCGCTGCTCCAGAGACTGCCGCTCCTCCAGAGACTGCCGCTGCTCCAGAGACTGCCGCTCCTCCAGAGACTGCCGCTCCTCCAGAGACTGCCGCTCCTCCAGATACTGCCGCTCCTCCAGAGACTGCCGCTCCTCAAGAAACTGACGCTCCTCCAGAGACTGCCGCTCCTCCAGAGACTGACGCTCCTCCAGAGACTGCAGCTCCTCCAGAGACTGCAGCTCCTCCAGAGACTGCCGCTCCTCCAGAGACTGCCGCTCCTCCAAAGACTGCCGCTCCTCTCAGAGACTGCCGCTCCTCCAGAGACTGCCGCTCCTCCAGAGACTACCGCTCCTCCAAAGACTGCCGCTCCTCCAGAGACTGTCGCTCCTCCAAAGACTGCCGCTCCTCTCAGAGACTGCCGCTCCTCCAGAGACTGCCGCTCCTCCAGAGACTGCCGAGCTAGCTTTGACTCACCAGTGTGTAGTTGGGTCGTGTTGATGTTGCTGGGCTCGCTGGAATCGTGGTTTGACTACACTGCTGTCCAGTTAACTGTCCTGAACGAGATCGGTCAGATGTTCCTCAGCAACATCAGCCGTCCTCTTCTTGGCATGTAGTCCAAGGATGGTGTTTGTTTAAGATACAGTGTACGATATTGGGGTCAGCAGGACGATAACACACTACTGAGACTAAGTCGTATTAATTGGCTGTCGCGATTGTTTGGAGCCGACAGTTAAGCTGACCGGTGTATTTACGTCCCCATGTCTCCATGCTGAAACGCTCATTAACCCGCGCCGGTGCTCGGCGCCACCTTCGCCGCCCCCCGGGGGGGGGGGGGGGGGGTCGGGGGTCGTCTGAACGTCCCTTCGAACTCGGCTCCTATGTGGAGTAGGCGGAATAAAAAAAACACCGTTCGACAGCTCGTCAAAATCACGTCACAACTATTTCGGTCATTGTTTTGGCTCAGATCACCAGGTCACCAGAGGTCATCGAAGTTCAGGTTTTAATTATAGAACTTTGCTCCAGGAACTCCCAAATATCTCGAAAACTATGATAGCTAGGGACAAATGAGAAAGAAAAAAACGAAAGCTCTTGAAAAATTGAATATCTATTGGTGTCCTCAAATTTTGGTTCAGGTCTACAGTTTAGGCTTCAGAGGTCATCAAAGGTCAAAATGGTTATGTTTGGCAAAAGCAATTTTTCGTCAATAACTTATGTAATCAAGATAGAGAAATAATTTTAACGTCATTGTGTTTGTCTCGTCAAGGCGCTTCGAATCATACCCATTGCAAGTGGTTTAGGTCAAATGCAAAATTTGACTCTGGTCAAGGTCTTCCAAAGTCATATGGCAGTCCAGGTGGGTCACAATGCACATATTCGGAAGCAGCTTGACCAGATAAACACAGTGGTATCGGTCTCACATCTGTATCTTTATTCAAGCAAAATGTATTGTCAAAAGCGTGTTGGTGACCTCAGATGACATTGTAAGGGTCACTGATAACAAATTATACATGGGTCATCAAAAATGACGTATAATTACATGATCCTGAAGAGAGAAAAAATTGCCTGCTCTGGTGCGAATTATCTGAATAGGATGCATTCGCAACTTTTCCCATTGACTTATAATGGGGAGGTCACGTGATCGACCTGACCTTAGGTCATCGATATAAACAAATCCTATATATATATACGAATTATAGGTACTGTAATTTTGCAACCGATCTGCCAAAAAAACTGTGGCTGTGGTACGACTTAAAAAAAAATGTTCTGGAGGTTGGGTCACGTGACGTGGCCTGGTAACCTGACCTGAGATGACCCGAGGTCAACAATTTTACACAATGTGTGTAATTGATGGTCGAACACCTGTGCCAAAAATGGCGGCCGCCCGCCGTTTTCCCGCTATCCTCGATAAACCTTAGGGGGCGTTCAACCCCCCCCCCCCCCGGCACGGTGCGGGTTAACAGGTTAAGACATTCGTCGAAGCCGCTTCAAGGTTTGGCGGCGAGAATGGCTGAAAGGTTACCTCTGTGGAGGGAGAGAGTGGGAGTTCATGGTGACTTGTTTCATGCTTTGTGCAATCCTTTATGCATTTGCGATGTTCTTAATGGGATTTTATTTTGTTGTGGTTGGTGAACATTGGAACGTTTTTTGTTTGGCTTCATGCCTGAACTGGCTGGTTGAGGTTGACAATATGCCTTTTGAGCTCCAAGTGACGCCACTGGTGACAGTTTATATTTAGCCTTGGTTGTCGTCTGTTGATCCGTTGTAATAAGGAGCTTATTCCGTACCAAGAGTCGCCCGTCGGGTCTGACCTGACCTGACCTGTCCTTTCCCGTCATGACCTGACCTGACCTGACCTGTCCTATCCCGTTTTGACCTGACCTGACCTGACCTGTCCTGTCCTATCCCATCCTGACCTGACCTGTCTCGTCCGGATCTGACCTG
This sequence comes from Chirona hameri, assembly GCA_036785665.1. Taxonomy (NCBI): domain Eukaryota; kingdom Metazoa; phylum Arthropoda; class Thecostraca; order Balanomorpha; family Balanidae; genus Chirona; species Chirona hameri. The sequence goes on along the minus strand of JAXIVJ010005262.1, from coordinate 42,054 downwards.
ACCTGACCTGACCTATCCTATTCCGTCCTGACCTGACCTGACCTGGCCTGTCCTGACCTGTCCTGACCTGTCCTGACCTGTCCTGACCTGTCCTGACCTGTCCTGACCTGTCCTGACCTGTCCTGACCTGTCCTGACCTGTCCTGACCTGTCCTGACCTGTCCTGACCTGTCCTGACCTGTCCTGACCTGTCCTGACCTGTCCTGACCTGTCCTGACCTGTCCTGACCTGTCCTGACCTGTCCTGACCTGTCCTGACCTGTCCTGACCTGTCCTGACCTGTCCTGACCTGTCCTGACCTGTCCTGACCTGTCCTGACCTGTCCTGACCTGTCCTGACCTGTCCTGACCTGTCCTGACCTGTCCTGACCTGTCCTGACCTGTCCTGACCTGTCCTGACCTGTCCTGACCTGTCCTGACCTGTCCTGACCTGTCCTGACCTGTCCTGACCTGTCCTGACCTGTCCTGACCTGTCCTGACCTGTCCTGACCTGTCCTGACCTGTCCTGACCTGTCCTGACCTGTCCTGACCTGTCCTGACCTGTCCTGACCTGTCCTGACCTGTCCTGACCTGTCCTGACCTGTCCTGACCTGTCCTGACCTGTCCTGACCTGTCCTGACCTGTCCTGACCTGTCCTGACCTGTCCTGACCTGTCCTGACCTGTCCTGACCTGTCCTGACCTGTCCTGACCTGTCCTGACCTGTCCTGACCTGTCCTGACCTGTCCTGACCTGTCCTGACCTGTCCTGACCTGTCCTGACCTGTCCTGACCTGTCCTGACCTGTCCTGACCTGTCCTGACCTGTCCTGACCTGTCCTGACCTGTCCTGACCTGTCCTGACCTGTCCTGACCTGTCCTGACCTGTCCTGACCTGTCCTGACCTGTCCTGACCTGTCCTGACCTGTCCTGACCTGTCCTGACCTGTCCTGACCTGTCCTGACCTGTCCTGACCTGTCCTGACCTGTCCTGACCTGTCCTGACCTGTCCTGACCTGTCCTGACCTGTCCTGACCTGTCCTGTCCTGACCTGTCCTGACCTGTCCTGACCTGTCCTGACCTGTCCTGACCTGTCCTGACCTGTCCTGACCTGTCCTGACCTGTCCTGACCTGTCCTGACCTGTCCTGTTCTGACCTGTTCTGACCTGTTCTGACCTGTTCTGACCTGTTCTGACCTGTCCTATCCCGTCCTATCCCGTCCTGACCTGTCCTGTCCTGTCATAGCCCGTCCTGACCTGTCCTGACCTGTCCTGTCCTGACCTGTCCTGACCTGTCTTATCCCGTCCTGACCTGTCCTGTCCTGTCCTAGCCCGTCCTGACCTGACCTGACCTGTCCTATACCGTCCTGACCTGAGCTGGCCTGGCCTGACCTGTCCTATCCCGTCCTGACCTGTCCTGTCCAATCCCGTCCTGACCTGACCTGACCTGACCTGTCCTATACCGTCCTGATTTGACCTGACCTGACCCGACCTGACTAAGCTGACCTGACCTGACCCGACCTGACTAACCTGACCTGACCTGACCCGACGTGACTAAACTGACCTGACCCGACGTGACTAACCTGCCTGACCCGACCTGACTAACCTGACCTGACCCGACCTGACCTGACCTGACCTGTCCTATACCGTCCTGATTTGACCTGACCTGACCTGACCCGACGTGACTAACCTGACCTGACCCGACCTGACTAAACCTGACCCGACCTGACGTGATGATCCCGTTGGTAGTCACATCGGTACGTGCTCCAAGTCTGGTCACCATCATACTTAGGGACATGATCAAAAGGAGGGCGACTTGGGGAATGGGGAGCCGCCCTTCCCCTGCAGAGCCATCGGACTCTCCGTTCCCTTCATGCACCAGCGCAGTTAGGTCAGAGCCCATACTGAGCTGGGAAGGCCATTGTTGACGCTTGTGGTCTATAATGGTTCTGTCCTTTGGAGGGCCACCAGTGACTGAACTGGGCCCCGATGTGCTGTAAAACGCTCAGCTGGTGAGTCCCTCACCCTTGGCAGTGTTAGTGCCGGCAGTCGGTGGGGCCAGCATGATATCGATGCGGCGGCGG
>JAXIVJ010005262.1:0-37500 GCA_036785665.1 Chirona hameri | reverse complement strand
AATACTTTTCAACACCCCTCGCGCGGCACGCGCCACGCGCAGTGGTAGTCACCCACATGAGTTGGCACTGATCTCAAACAGGGTAGGTTAGATGGGACTGCTCAGCAAAGAATCCCGCTTGTCAATCGGACGTGCGGTTGCAGAGATATGAGCTTCTCAAAAGCGTCGCCACGGGCCGGGCCGGGTCGGGTCGGGTCGGGCCGGGCCTGACCGGGCCGGGCCGCTCATAATCATATTTGTTTCCATACACCACAGAAGGACGAGCGAGCGTTTCGCGCTCGCTCGTAATAAATGTGTTTCCTTATCGACACCAATCAAAGCTGATCCGCAATGAAGATGATGCTCATTGTATTGAATCGTCCCAGATCGAACTAAATATCAGCCCCCACCAGTAACTGTTGGCAGCACTCGGGCGTTTGGGCGTTAAAAACCTACTACACCATAGGGCTCCCACGTTAAATCGATGATTTTCAGACGAGGCTGGCCCGTAACCTATGGTACGTATTTTAAATCCGACTTCTGGAACAGATAGCTACAAGCCTTAGCTACAACGTTTCTTTTTATAATTGTTCGATATTCCCAGCGTAAAGGGGATAAATGGGATGGGGGTTAAAAATGTCCGGAACGACCGCTGACCGCTTCCAAATGCTACTACAGTACTGAAATATACACTACTTCGACTACTATTTCGTAGTATAATTTAATATGACCGCTTCCAAATGCTACTACATGTACTGCAAATACACTACTTTGACTACTACTTCGTATATTTGCTGGCGTTTAATTCAATAAATAAAGATATAATCTTTGGAAATACAAATTATTGATAGCAAACAATACATTTAATTTATAAAGACAAAACAATTACGATAAAAATTATATCTTGTCTAGTTAATTTGGGCGTTACATTCCTTACTGTTCTACCCGTTGTTATATTACCAGGCGTTTGGGCGTTCGCCTGTACCCTGCTAAATATAGCTGTCGCCTGTCAGCATGGTGGCCTGAGTCAGCAGTGGGCGGCTGTGAGGCTGCCGGAGACGGGTTCTGATGACCCGTTGGACTTGGAGGACGGAGGCTCTTGATGACCTGGATCTCGTATCACGTACGCCGTTACTATATTCACAGGGGTCGTTGACCTGTTTATGTATGATGTGATTGTGTAACTTGAATGTGAATTGCATATCGTGCATTGCTCCACATATTTGCATTCCAATGTAGAATTTGTAAATTTATACATGAAGGATACGTAACTAGAATGTTTTAGACTAGAGGTGGCAATACCCGAGGACCCGGTCTCTAGACCCAGTCTGGACCCAGTTGGTCCCAGACTGGGTCCCGCCAAATGATACCGGGTAGAGACTGGGTCCAACTTATGTTTCAGGCTGGTTTCACGCCAGTAGCGCAAAGAAACCTGCGTATCAGTATTCCACTGATATGCAGGTTTATTTGTGCCGTTGGCGAATCTGAACTGTATGTATTTGCAACTTCAAGACTTAGTTTACTTGAACTAACTGTAGAGTCCATATTTGTCAATATTAGTTGCGAGACAACATTTTGCTAGTTGGGTCCGCTGGGCCCAAACTTGCCTTGCACCGGGTATAACTGGGTCCATTTCTCAGCTTTTGGGACCGGGTTGGGTCTGGTCCAAAAATATATACTTTTTCCTCCTCTATTATAGACTCATAATTGTATTTGCACATTATTATTATTGCATTGAAGAAGTTCACATGGTTCCCCGGAAGCTCTGAAGAGGTCATTGAGTTGCTGCAGCGCGGGGAGCGTTGAGCCATCCCTGAAGCCGAAGTGATGACGTGGCGCCTGCCTCAGCAGTGCTGCGATCAGGTCACAGCTGCCATCAGGTCACAGCTGCGATCAGGTCACAGCTGCGGGCACACGGCGCCTGCTGCCTCAGCAGTACTGCGATCAGGTCACAGCTGGGGCACACGGCGCCTTCCTCAGCAGTGCTGCGATCAGGTCACAGCTGCGGGCACACGGCGCCTGCTGCCTCAGCAGTGCTGCGATCAGGTCACAGCTGGGGAACACGGCACCTGCCTCAGCAGTGCTGCCATCAGGTCACAGCTGGGGCGTATAGGTGGGCGGCGGCGGTTACGGCGGCGGCGGCGGCGGACGTCGGCCCCTGGATCTGCCGACACGGCCTCTACGCTGAGATATCCTGTGTACCCTAATGCCTGCTGACGTGCACACTCAACCGGCGATGTCCTGGACACCTGTGAGACTATCGACGAAAACTGGCCGTATACAATGTGTGTAAATTAAATGTTGTATAAAACAGCACAGCACGCTTGAAGGGTGATCCGTTTCTGCTTTGCTATTCATAAATGTTTGGGTCTCGAGCTAAAGAACTGATCTTCCTAGTTCCTAGTAACTCAGTTTCGATTACCGAGTGTCCACTAAAGCTGGTTTATGGTCGTGGCGCTTCGATTTGGTTCGCGTGCCATTGTGTCCCATCGCGAAGGCATGGGGAACGTAGTGTCTCACGTCCGACCTTCCTTTCCAATCGTGATCGGTGTCGTCGTTTCGAGAGACGGCGCTGAAGCGACAGGTCGCACCTGAGCTGGTCAGTGTTACTGGTTGACCCGGCCCAGCGGACCTGTCTGCACCGGGGCGGGAATCCCCTGGATGTCGAGAGAAGCGTCCGATCACTGCCGAGCACTACCACCCACCCACCCAGAGCCGGTCAGACGGCGACCGGCCGGCACTGGAGCGGGAATCCCCTGGATGTCGTGAGAATCCCCTGCCTGGATGTCGTGAGAAGCGTCCGATCACTGCCGAGCACTACCACCCACCCACCCAGAGCCGGTCAGACGGCGCGACCGGCCGGCACCTCTGAGCCGAGCCGAGCTGAGCTGTGTTGCCGGTCCGCGACCGAGGCTGGCGCGGCTGCTGCGTCCGTCTCCGGCGGCGGGGGGGGGGGGGAGCTCGCTCCGCACGACCGCCGCCGGCCGTCTCCTTGTCCGCATCAGAGCACTGCCACATCTCACCGCCGGATTCCGCCACGCCCGCGCCGGTTGCATGCGTTGCGTGTCGTCAGTGCCGGCATCTCGTCGTCGCGTGCTTGCTGCTATCCCGCTATCCCCGAGATGGCACGTCAAACGAATCAAGTCAAGTCAAGTCAATCGTCAGCGGCGGTGTTTATCGGCCGACGATCGGAGCTGTGCAGACGCACCGGCGGGCCTTGGTCGGCTGGAGCTCCGCGGCGGGGGCTGGAAGGTCCGACACCGGCCGGCGCCTGGAAGGTCTGGTGGCCACTGGCCGGCATCTCGAGGGTCTGGTGGCCACTGGCCGGCGTCTGAAAGGTCTGGTGGCCACTGGCCGGCATCTCGAGGGTCTGATGGCCACCGGCCGGCGTCTGAAAGGTCTGGTGGCCACTGGCCGGCATCTGGAGGGTCTGGTGGCCACCGGCCGGGTTCTAGGGGTCTGGTGGCCACTGGCCGACGTCTGGAGGTTCTGGTGGTCACTTGCCGACGTCTGTAGGGTCTGGTGGCCACTTACCGGCGTCTGGAGGGTCTGGTGGCCACTGGCCGGCGTGTGGAGAGTCTGGTGGCCACTGGCCGGCGTCTGGAGAGTCGGATGGCCACTGGCCGGCGTCTGGAGGGTCTGGTGGCCACTGACCGGCGTATGGAGGGTCTGGTGACCACTGGCCGGCGTCTGGAGGGTCTGGTGGCCACCGTCTGGAGAGTCTGGGACGTCTGGAGGGTGGTAGCGGCGTTATTGAATACTTCCGGCCTGTCAGGACGGTCAGGTGGCCAGACATGACGTCGTGCTGACTACTGCTCTGTTACCCAGCTTAACACCCTCGGCCCTCGCCAGTGCAGGATCCGATACCTACGTGACGGTGCAGGGGGGGGGGAGGGAGGACGACCTCCCCCCCCCCCCCCCCCCTGGCGTTTCGCCCCTAATTGAGCTAGAGCTTCGATCAAAAAACGAGCGTGTTGCTTGCTATGAGGAGAAGCCATTGGTACCCGAAGTTAAGGTCATGGGTAATTAGGTGACCTCTTAGGTCATGTCAATGACCCGGATGTCATCGAAATCGTGCATGTGTAGAAATTTAATTATAATCAAGCTAGAATCGTGAATGAACATATAATTATGCAAAATGGGTGTCAAATTTGAAATCAGCGTTACAAAATGTCCTAGAAACTACCAGAGTCCAAAAAGATCATCTCAGGTCATCGGAAGTCAGCGACCTCGGTTGACCTGTGAAAGTGCATGACTCCAATGAAACATATAATTATGTAAAATAGATGCCAAATTTGAAATCAGCGTCACAAAATGTCCTAAACTGCCAGAGGCTAAACAATCATATCACGTCATCGGAGGTCACAATCTCAGTGAAAATCATAAATATCACCTGGTAACACCTGTGCATATGCTCCTGAGCAACACACACTCGGAAACTGCACAAGTTACAAGGATCGATACTACGGGACGCCAGTTGCGCCTGACATGACCTTGATAAACAGGTCATAGGTCACGGGTCATGGGGAGTAGAAGTTGGCAATTTTCAGAGTATGTGTGGAAATTGTTCACATGTAGGATACTGAAAGTTGCATCGCAATCACTTAATGCATCGTGAGTTATTCCAGAAAAACCGAGGGGGTGTCATACCCCCCCCCCCTTGCACTGGCGAGGGTTAAATTACTTTAAATATTTCAATATCTTCTACTTAAAGGGAATAGTTCACCTTTAAAGGGACTGTCCCACCTTTGTGAAAGTTGTCGAATCACACTTAATTGTATGTCTACATGTCAGGCGAGGTCAACTGAACATGTTCATGAACTTTTTTTCCGAAAAAAAATGCTTATCCTGGAAGATATTCAACTTTTAGTTTTAAGCGGAAAGTTGGGTTGGTGACGTCATGCGATTTTTTTTTATAACGGAAATCCTTTGTGCTGCCAAATGTATGGCACCATTTTTTGTCGACATCTATTGCGCAGAAAAACCGAACCATACGGTGTCTAGATTGGCTTAGATTGCGAACCGCCCGGGGATCGAGAAATGAAGACGAAAATATTCCAAGGCTGACCTTAAAACAAGTCGACTATCATTACCAGTTGGCTAAAGAGACGACGCTGTCGGTTTAGAGTCCCTATGCAAATACACATGGGCCTTATTTTTTACAGATGTCAAAATCAAACTAGAATATCTTTTGTATTGTATTGTATTGTATTTAACGACTTCGGGCCATCCACACACATTGTGGCTATTCCTAGCCCGGCGTCACGAGACATAAAACAGTAGGTACATGGGGAAACAGGGAGTTGACATTTATACTCAGATACATACCGGATAAAACAATGGTGCACGGCTTACAAAACTAGGCATCAACACAAAATAGATATAAACTGGTAATGCGAAAACAATAGCACAGACAAAGCATGGCTGCCACACGTTAGTTTACACCTCGGCCTTGCATGTACACCCGCAAGTTTCGTTTAAATGAGGCAGGCCTCAGACCAGTTAGTTCGGTCGGTAAACTGTTGTAAAGACGAGGGACTCGGAAGAAAACTGACGTCTACCGGCTTCAGTGCGGATGCGAGGTATATGGAACTGCTCGTCCTGTCGTGTGCGCCTATTGCGATGTGCAGCATTTCGGCCAAATAGCGAGGCCAGAAATGCAGGTTCCTCCCACCACCGTGCACGTTGGGCCAGAGTGAGAGAGTGATATTCTGATAGCTGAATGGAGGTGAGCCACCCTGGGCCACTCAAAACGTCCGAAATGTGGTCAAATTTACGCCTTCCAGATACCACCCTGGCACAAAAATTGATCACTCTTCGGAGCTGCCTGTGATTTCTGTCTGAGCAGTTGCCAAAAACGGTTATACAGTAACGTACGTGTGACAACCAAATCTTGGACGATAGTGGGCACCACCACGTTTCGCGGAAGATAATGCCGAATGTGACTGAGTCCGATCAGTAGTCCGAAGCATTTCCGGACAACATGCGCGACGTGAGCGTCCCACGACAGGAACGGGTCAAAACTCACGCCCAGGTTTCGCACCGTGCGTTCCGGACTAATAGTCTCCCCACGGAAACATATCTCGATTGGTGGTACGTTACGGAGGTTCTGCCGGCTGCCGAACACCATCAACTGCGTTTTGGAAGCATTCACTTTTAGACAGTTCGCTCTGAACCACATGTCAAGGGAGGAGAGGGAGCGTTCCATGCGATCAACCAGTGCACCGATGTTATCTTTCCTGCCGGATACTAGTATCTGCGTATCATCGGCGTACTGAATAACATGTGCCTCAGGAACAAAGTAGCTCAAGTCGTTGGCGAACACGCTGTACAACAACGGCCCGAGGGCAGAACCCTGGTAAACGCCTATACTGTTCGGAAGCGGCTGGGACAGGTACTTGTGTCCGGAGCTGGGATCAGCGATGGATACACTTTGGGTGTGATTGATAAGGTAGGACCGAAACCATTCAGCATCGACTCCATGCAGTTGTAATTTAGTCAGAAATTTAGTGTGATCGATGACGTCAAAACATTTACTTAAATCGATCAGACAGAGGAGAGTAATATCCCCCCTGTCTGTTGAGGACAAGATATAATCGGACACACTGATCAGGGCGGTTTCGGTAGAATGACCTGGCCTAAACCCATGCTGAGCAGGAGAAAGTAAATGATTTTGGGAGAGGTAGGCATATAGTTGATGCTGTACGATTCGTTCGACAATTTTGGCAATGACAGGGACTAAGGAGATGGGTCTAAAGTTGGCAGGATTGGAACGAGGACCGGATTTGTGGATAGGATGGACAATGGAGTGCTTCCAGACTTCGGGAAAGTCACAGTTGGCGAGGCAGGTGTTGACAATATTCAGCAGTGGCACCCCAATCGCGTCAAAACACATTTTGATGGTACGGATGCACAGGCCATCATTACCGGAGGCTGGAGTGTTACGCATACCATGGACTGTTCTCCCGAGGGTCTCATAGTCCACAGTCGAGACAGAGAAGGCGCAAGAGCCAACACGAGGCAATCGGCACATAAAGTCGACGGGAACCTCTCCGGACTCGGCAATCTCACGCGCAACACATGGCCTGACTCCCACGAAATATTCATTCATTTTGTTCGCGCTTACCGCCGGTGTGACACGCGCGCCCTTACTACTGCCAATAACCTGACGGACATTCCGGTAAACAGAGGTCGGACCCTGGTCGGTTATGCGCTGGCCTATATCCTCCCGCACATCCCGACGTATGGCGGATTTCACCGCACGGTTCAGCGAGTGGTTCTCGTGCGCACTACCACCGCCTCGCCGAGCCTCACGAGCCGCGCGCCGCTGACACATCACTGAAGAAGGCGCCACAATGTGTGCCGAAATATCTGAATTTGTAATAATATAAAGTAAGAATCCTCTTGATAACTCTGAAAAAACTACATCAATATCTTAATAACCTGAGGAAAAGTTAATAATGACTCTTAAGTCGTACCTATATGCATACTCTCCGAGTCAGAGTCCTGACGTCACGCGAATTTAAAAAAAAATGGTTCAGCCAATCAGATTCGAAAGTAGTCGCGTAAGGATAGACTCGCATTAGAGATGTGCCAACCGGCGGCCGGCGGTTCGCTTGCTAGCACCAGCTGCAAACTGATTGGCTGATGGTATAGCCTCTACCCGGGTTAGATCCAGCACCACATTCTTTCGCCAGCACCGCATTCCTTCGCCAAAAACTCAAACATATTCGGCTGGAGTCTTTTCAGTCAGTGCAACTTGCAGATAGGGGTTTCCCAACACGGGCTACAAAACTGCTATCTCAGTTTAAAACTAATGTTGAAGGTGAACTATTTCCTTAAACCGTTGGTATCGTGATTAGCAAGGCGCTGATTCAGTGAGTTGCATTGGGTTGAGTATTATATTTCATTATTCATAATATATATTTTTTTAAGTATATTTTATAAATAAGCTGCCATATAACCTGCAACCTGCAACTATAGTTTCTTTCCCTTTCTTAGCTGGGAGTGCCGCGACTTGCTTTATTATGTTTTCTGGTGTTAACGTTAAGGTGCTGTGGGTCGTTGGGATAGAGGGAGGGGGCACTCCTGGTCACCTGCTCTTGGGTGGCGGCATAGAAAGAAAAAAATGCATGACGTCATACATTGTCATGAAGTTTTCTTTAGGCCACACAGGAGAAAAGTGAAACATGCTTATTTTCCAAAGATACCTATCTATAGTTAAAATCTATCTTTCTATATATCGCGTTATCGTTAAAACAAATGTCATATTCGTTGTTTTGGGCTCAAGGTACCCCTTACAGCAGAATTTCAAGAACATTTTAAAAGGTGAGCTATTCCCTTTAAAGGGAGTGTGCCTACTCACATCGCTTATTTGGGGTTATTGACACTGGTCTATAGAACATAATTTTCTGAATTGACCCATGACTTCGTTTCTCCAGATTCGCCCTAGTTGCTGAGATATTCCAAAGACTCCAGGAACTTGCTGGGAGCAAAAAGTTATCGGGTAGACTCCAGAGGGCTTCCGCTACTAGAAGCACTGCAACTATCGATTAAACTGCTAGCATATTGTTAGCGCCGGCCAGTAGCAATTCAACCAAACAGCTCGTGCACGCTGATAGTAGCAGCCGAACAGAAACTGGACGGCCATCATGTTTTTCGATGATGGCCGTTTCGATGATGGCCGATGGCCATTTTTTTTAATAAGATATCAATTTAGAGCTACGAAACTTGCCCATAATAAAGTTCACAGTGGCAAGAACGTGCTGTGCAAAACTTGTCTTTCTATCTTGCATGATGTGACCGTAATTGTATTGTCTTATGTGCGCCGTTTTACATAACATCACCATAGTGGCGATCGTTTTATAGATATCGAAACAAAAAATAAGAAGAAGAAAAAATATAAGTGAAAATTCAACTAAAGGAGCTCCAGATGTGAATTTCATCATATACAACAATCAAGCCAATAGCTACTTACCGTATGGAAAATATTGTTGACATTCCCAAATAGTAGGCACACTCTCTAACACAACAGAGAATCACTTTAGCGCTTGGCGCAACTTGGACGGCGCAAAACGTCGTTTGTATTTGTCAAGTCTGAATTTTCTGCTGCGGTCATTTCTGGATGTAGCACATTTGACAATATGGAGACGTGCCAGACTCGCTGAGGTCATCTCCCGGTCGAATTTGAATATGTAGGGAAGTCTCTTGGCCACCTTTCGCCTTGTTTGCCTAAGCAGCTTGTCATAGTCATTGGACGATAATTTGGAGGCTATTTCTGCTTTTTTACCCAGATTAAGTTGAGTAATGATAATGTTTTCCTTCCAATTTTCTGGAGAATATTTGTAGTTATGTGCAGGTCAAAATGAATGTGAAATAAAATGCAATGCATGCTACGCAACGTGACATAAGCAATTATATAGTCTCTCTTGGCCCAGTGATGCATTTTCTGAGTATTTAATAGCCGCATTTAACCCCTGAATACGCCTCGCTCTGTCCACAGTTCGCGTGTTTCGAGTTGCTGTCTCGCGAGCTGCACCACCTGACATCAGCGCCATCTAGTGCGCCTGGTGTAAAGGTGCACTTCGTGTGCGGTGCCGCGGCGGGCGTAGCGGCGACAGTGGCCACTCTGCCTCTAGACGTCGTCAGAACCCGGCTGGTGGCTCAGGGAGAACCCAAGGTAGGTCAAACGAACTCACCTCTCTACTGCGAGACGCGCCGATAGCTGAGCATTAAGCACCTGGTCTGTTCGTGTTTGTGCAAGGGAATCAACCTCCAGTGGCGGCGGAAGAGGGAAGGGGACAGCAGAGGGAGCGTCTGTCCCCACAGATTCCGGGGGGGGGGGGGGGGATGGACAGTTGCCCACCCTGGCGAAAATTTAGGTGGGTAATTTATTCTGGCCAATAGAGGGACCATTCGGTCCTCCTTTGGATTGGCCATTATGGCTTGTAGAGTGCCCCATTGGCTCACAGTGGGGCAGTGGCACAGTTGCGTTTACATAGCAATATTATAACATTGCCAGATAGAGAAGTTCGCTTAAGCTCGCTTAAAGAGATATTGCCACCTCCGGAGGATTTCTAAAAAGCAACTTAAATGAATGGTGGAGATCAACAATCGTGTATGCTCCAGCCCAAACTTGCTCCTGCAGCACCTAAAGTAGGGTATCGGCAATATATATTTGTGTTCTGATTCCAAAACGTTGGTCCCAGCTGTGCTCAGTACTAGATTCTTGATGGCCGCTCTCATCCAGTTTGGCTGTGAAATTGGCGCCCGCCCAAAGTCGAAGCGTCTGAATTCGCCGAGACTTGACCTTGAAAAGTCTATCTGTGTTATAAGGTATTGGTCACAAATCTCCTACGGCCCCAAAGTCGAGCCATAGCCATTCTTGCTGTTTTATTCATGTTTTATTATGAAAGAGGCTATGGTTGTTGAAAATATAATTAACTGTATACGCATTTTAATTTTAAAGTGCACTGACGGAATGGTGATGTTGAGTTTGCAATATTCAAACGCAAATCATAGTCCGCAAAGAAGTGATTCTAAATAGTAATGAGGCGACTCCAATTTTACGAATGTGTGCCAATCATGAGTGGTGCAAATATACTTTTTTTTTATCTAATGGGGGGAGTTTCGGGAACCAAATTTTGCAGGTGAAATCGGGCACTCTTAATCTACCGATACACACCAACAACTCCATATTGGCCTGCGAGGTGACAATAACCCTATAAAGGGACTGTCCCACCCTCCCAAAAGTTGTAAAATGTACGCCGCGTGAGGTGCAAAATATGAAGTAATTGCTGCCGAACACGATTATGACATTTGTTTCTGGCAAACAGTGCTCAATTTCATAAAAAGTTAAGTTGTAATATTTGGGTTGATAACGTCATATTGAGCTCTACACTGAGAGAAAAAGTTACTAGGGGTGGTTAGTTTTTGGCTAGTGTCAAAAATTACGAGGCCTTTACTAACCACCCCTAGTAAAACGTACTGGGGGTATTACCACCGGTTTTATTAGGGACCTGGTAACATTTACCAGCCCGAAAACCATGAGCTAGTCAAAGCTAACTAGCCCTGTTACGACGGGGGTAGTACGCTTACTAGCCCGGTTACGAGGGGGTAGTACGCTTACTAGCCCGGTTACGACGGGGATAGTCACGCTTACTAGCCCGGTTACGAGGGAGTAGTACGCTTACTAGCCCGGTTACGACGGGGGTAGTCACGTTTACTACCGCAAATACCAGGGTTCAGCGACGGCTACTAACCCTGGTGTTCTCACCTCCGTCTCTGCCCATTCTCCAAAACGCGCCTCGCGACCCCGCTCTGTGCTCATTCAAACAGAAAATGAAAATAAAAGAAAACAGAGGAAAGGGGACAGACAGTGGTATTGCGACCAGTGACATGCAGTAGTGCAGCAGCAAGCAAGCAGCAAGTCACAGTGCAGACAGCAGTAGCAGGGCAACGATGCGGTTTCTGCCGGACAAAACATGCAACATGCACCTGTTACCCCTGTTGATAATTATATGCTGTAGGCAGATATTTCCGTACACAAATTAGTGGTCAACAAACGATCATTGTTTTCTGTTACTTATTAGCTGCAGTTATGCTTAAACAATCATTGCAACATTAACCGTAACATCATCTCAGGCTGAACACTCGGTACTAAACCATAACCATGAGAAATAATACTGAATGGCAGCTCTTAAACATGACAAGTAACGACTCCAGTTAATGACAAGTAATAGAGCAATGCAATGACATGATGTCAATTAACATTTTCAACTAACCAAGAGAGTGTTTCCGGGCAGTGGGTTGGTGAGACAAGGAAGCCGCAGCCGGCTCAGACTCGGCTAGGTCTCCCAAAGTCTCTCAGCTGGATCAGACTCAGCTGACGAGCTACACACCAAGCTCTAGGCAACTGGCTCACACTCAGCGCCTTTACAAATTACTACAATTCTTGCACACGTCTGAAACAATCGTGCAATGGTACACTGTTAATGACGATCGCCATTAGCATTGGAAACGTGACAAATTATTCAGATTTCTAATATACACATATCCCACGAAGAGGACAAACTTTCTCATAGGCATTCCTACACACATGTGTCTATGCCCAGTTTGTGTACTTAAGTCGCCACATACTCCCCCAGTTTTCGGAGGAGACGAAAACTCACACGCTGAGCGACGTAAGCTTCGACGAAACCGCGTTTTATCGTCGTGCCAACAATACGCCACCTGTGGTGTATCACACACGCATTTTCTTGGCTCACTGTATCAGTATAGCGTCTCTGGCGCTCGCGCAACGCCTCTATCAACGCCTCGCCACATCGCCTCTAACGCTCACGTACCGCACAGCGTCTCTAGTGCTCACGTACGGCACAGCACCTGTAACGCCCACGCGCGGCACAGTGTGTCTGGCACTCACATACGTAGTGGCGTCTCTAACGCCAAACACCGCGAACCAACACTAACACGTTACGCGACGTGGGCAGAATCGCCGACCATGAGCGGCAGGCGCCGAATGTCTGGAACGATTGCGTGAAGAGGGGGACGCAAGCAGCCCACGCTGTCGCCGCGGCGCCCGGCGCACCGACACCGGACGACGCCAGTGATGTCCCGCCATCTCCAGACGACGGGTGAAGCACTTGGAGCATCTCCCCGAGACGCTCTCCGTGGTGCCAGTCGAGACCGCTGGTGCGGCCAGCAGTCCAGTAGCAGGCCGTTTGCCAGCCAGCACGCCGCGTTCACTGCAGTCTTTAAGGATCACGGCATCAGGACAGGCCGGGACGGTCACGAACACAGGACAGGATCAGTGATCACAGGCAGACAAAAAAAAAAAAAAATGTCAGCATGAGGTAATAACTGAGTGCACATACTTGTCTGTGAGCACTATACAGCACGTGCCACCGCGCCAGCAGGACTGATAAACTTGCAACAGCTTCACAGCTCACAGAGACGTCTGTCCCTCCAGGAGACAGATCTTCGTGCACGGGCGTCTGTACGTCCCGGTTGCTGTGCGCACCAACGCTGAGCGCACAACGCCATCTTTACTTGCACAAACTTCCTGTACAACACCCAGGGGCCAGTAGCCCCGGGGAGTATCATCTGCCGCAAGCAGAACCACGTCGTTGACGGCCAGATTTCTTGAGTCCTCGTTCCATTTCTTCCGAGCGATGAGGGTCGGCAGATACTCCTTTAGCCACCTGCGCCACACGTGACTGGCGATGGCTTGACTTTGTCTCCATCGTTTGCGAGACATCTTGTCGTCTTCTCCAAAGACGCCTGGAGGAAGAACAGATCCGTTCGGGACGACCCCGTGCAGAAAGTGGTTCGGAGTGAGAGCTTCAGGATCGCCACCATGACCTGAGACATACGTCAGTGGTCTGGAGTTCACTTGAAATTCCACCTCCAGGATAGCCGTGTGGAGAACGTCGTCTTGCACAATCTGGTTTCCGAGCACCGTTCGCAGAGCCCTCTTCACGGAGGCGACGAGTCGTTCCCACGCCCCACCCATGTGGCTGGCGGTCGGGGGATTGAACTTCCACTGGATGTTCTTCTGGCTCAAAGCCTCAGACATCTGCTCCTGGTTCTACGCTGCGATCGCTTCTCGCAGCTCTCTCTCTCCACCGACGAGATTCGTGCCGTTGTCAGACCAGATGAGCGCCGGCCGGCCACGTCGTGCTATGAAACGGCGCAGCGTCATCAGGAACGAGTCGGTGTCTAACGACTGGGCAACCTCGAGGTGGATAGCTCTTGTGGACAAGCAGGTCACCAGCAGAATGTAGCGCTTCTCTGTCTTTCTGAACTTCCTGACTTGGATCGGTCCCAGGAAATCCAGACCCACGGACGAGAACGGTCGGGTAGCGTCGAAGCGCTCACTTGGGAGGTCCGCCATCTTCGGATTCACAGGGATGGCTCGTCTGTTGCGGCAGTACGCACATCGCCAGATCAGCTTCTTCACAGTCGCTCTGGCTTTCGGCATCCAGAACTTTTCTCTCATCAGGTTCAGTGTGTGGTTCAAACCGGCGTGCATGCAGCGTTCGTGCAGGTCGGTCACTATCAGTCTTGTGACTTCGCTTCTTGGGCTGATCACGATCGGCTGCCGGCAGATTTCAGCAGGAGCGTTCCCTAGGCGACCTTTCACCCTCACGAGGCCCTGGTCATCCATGTACAAAGACAGACCTGGTTGTGGCGTCATCTCCTCGAGCTCCTGGTCTTGCCTGATGATGAACTGTTCCGCGTGCAGCAGTTCTTCCACCGTCAGTGAGTCGCGCCTTCTCTCCTTCGATCTGGCGTTCCAGGTGAACCGGTAGATCCAAGCGACTACGCGCCTGTACTTGGTCCAGGAGGAGAACCGTGCTGGATCCACAAGAGGTTGACTCGCGCCTGCTCCGCCAACGAAGCTGACGACTGGCTTCACAGGCTTCTTCTTCAGCTCAGGCTGATCGGGAGGGAGACTGGGCGTCTTCAGTTCGGGCCAGTCACTCCGGTCTTGTCTGAGGAAGTCAGGTCCATTCCACCACAGACCAGAGTACCTCAGTTGCGACGCTGGTCGCCCACGCGAGCAGATGTCCGCCGGGTTCTGTGACCCTGGCACGTGCCTCCACTGTGACGTATCAGTGGAGTCTCTGATCTCAGACACCCGGTTCGCGACGAACGTCTGGAACATTCTGCTCTCATTCGCCACGAACTGCAGGACAACTTGACTGTCCGACCAGAGCACAACACCATCAAACTTGTACGTGAGCTCCTTCTGGATCGTCTTGGCCAGCCTCGTAGCAAGCACGGCGGCCTGGAGCTCAAGTCGAACGATTGAGAGCTGCTTGAGCGGGGCTACTCTGGACCGCGACATGACCAAGCCGACAGTGTGACGTCCATCGGCATCGGTTATCCGCACGTAGCCCACTGCTGCGAACGCGTTCTCAGAAGCATCTGAAAACAGGTGAAGTTCCATGTTCTTGACCTCACTTGTGACGGATGTCTTCAGGCAGCGTGGGACCTTGATGTCTTCGACTTCATGCAGTTCTCTCAACCAGTGTTGCCACAGAGAGAGCTCAGCGCCTGAGATTTCTTCATCCCAGTCCATTTTTAGGGCCCACAGCTTCTGGATGAGGATCTTCGCCTGGAGCATGAATGGCGAGATCAGTCCCAGCGGGTCGAAGATCGTCGCCGCCATCTTGAGTACACCTCTCTTCGTCGCCGGAACATCTGAGGTGCGCACTTCGATGCTCAGCGTGTCTTCAGTCGGCGACCACACGCAGCCGAGCGCCTTCCGTGCTCCACCTTCGCACGATGTCAGCCTCTTCTGCGTTGCATCTCGGTCGTCTTCAGGTAGATGATCTAGAAGCTCAGAGTGGCTCGACCTCCACTTCGTGAGTCTGAAGCCTCCTTGCGAAATCAGTGACGTGACTCGCTTCATGGTTGTCAGAGCTGCTTCGGTCGTCTTCTCTGCATGGAGGAAGTCGTCTACATAGAAGCTGGAGAACAGCGGCGGTCCTCCTTCTTCCATCTCCTCCGTTGACCTCCCTTCTGTCAGCGCCCGACACAGGATGTAGTTGGCGATGCACGGGCTGCACCTCGCCCCAAATATCACCACGAGCATCTGGTACAGGTCGGGTGGCTTTCCGGACTCCATTCCGCGCCAGAGAAACAAAAGGGCTGGTTGATCCTCTGGTCTCACTTGGATCTGGTGGAACATCTGGAAGATGTCTGCCACCAGCGCGAACCGCTCCTGTCTGAAGCACAGAAGCACTCCCTGCAGGTTCTGCATCAGGTCGGGGCCCTTCAGCAGCTCACTGTTCAGAGACCTTCCCTGGGACTGTGCGGCCGCGTCGAAAACAACTCTTGGTTTCGGCTTCTCTGGATGAATCACGGCGTGGTGTGGGAGGATCCAACGCTTCTTGCTCTTCTCTTGGCTTTCTTGAGGCGTCAGCTTGCGCGCGTACCCTTGCTGAACGTAGCCATCCAGGACTTCGCTGTAGGCTTCAGCCTTCTTTGGGTCCCTCATCAAGCTGCGCTCCAGCGATCGAAGCCGGCTGCACGCCATCGCGAAGTTATCTGGCATGCTAACTTCTTCGTCTTGCCAGAGGAGACCCACTTCATACTTGTCACCTCGACGCTGCGTCGTTCTTCCCAGGATGTCCATCGCCCTCTGGTGTACAGGTGTCAGAACAGGGTTGTCTTCATACTTCGTACCGAACGATTCGATGGTCCACCAATCTTGTAGGAGGTCTGACAGGTCTTGGTTTGACTGTTGGTGAGACGACGTGCTGATGAACATCACCTCACGGTAGTGATCAGGTACCACGTCGGCTAGTGAACCCGTCAGAGACCAACCGAAAGCTGTTCGGATGGCCACAGGCTCGCCCGCTTTGCCCACTCGTGCCTCACGCTGGAGCACCGCCTCGAGCACGTTGGCACCCAGCAGCAGTTCGACTTCGCCGCCTGAGAGGTCTGGGATCGTCAATCCCTCCAGGTGCTTCAGGTTCGTCACCTCCCTACTCTTCAAGACCGGAGTTCGTACGTTCACTCTGTCTACTGAGAATGCTTCTGGCACGCAGATCTTCGTCGTGCGATCTTCTGTGTCTGCAAGAGAAGAAAGCTCCGGTTGAACTCGTCGGGACAACCTCTCCCGGCCTGCAGCTTCCACGTTGTTGAGTCGGAGCGGCTGAGTCTCCCCCACGACATGCAGCTCATCCAGAACGGACGTGTTGCAGAGTGACGTCTGCGCACCAGGGTCTAACAGCGCCAAGGTGTCCTTGTACCTCCCGTCGACACCATGGACGCGCACAGGAACGACTTGAAGGAGGACATAAGAGCGGTCTCTTGTCTCCCGCCGGACGGACGCGATGGTGACCTCCCTTGCGGTGCTTTCAGCTGTTCCTGCTGCAGGTGTGGAAGACGAAGCCAGCCTCCTTACCCTCTTGCTGCCATGCAGTAACCGGTTGTGCCTGAGGGCGCAGCCGTCGATGCCGCATGCTCGAGCGGTTCTGCGGTCTCGGCTCTGGTGTCCAGGTCGCAGGCAGCTGAAGCACAAACGATTCGCAGCAACAGCTTGAGCTCGCTCATCCGCGGTCTTCGCCTTGAACTGCTCGCAGAGCCAGAGCACATGGCCTCTGCCGCAGAGGACGCAGCTTCTCTCGCCTGACATGGTAGCCGTGGTCGCAAACATCCCCACCGTCCTCTTCTGTTGACTGGCTGATGGTGCTGTTGCCTCGCAGCTCAGGAGAACTCGCACTTGTGTCCGCAGTCACTCATCAAAGTTGATCAGAGTCGGGTGCCCCATTCCCAGAGAATGTTCGGCCCAAGCCTTCCTTATGTCCATGGGAAGCTTGCTGACGATTCGTCTCAGTTTTTCGCACGACTGGAGATCTCCTACGTATCCCATCTTCATGAGCGTCGTTGATGCACCGTGAACTGCACCGTAGTAGTTCTCGAAGGACTTCGCATCATATGACTTCGGTGCTGGGCAGGAGAACACCATCTTCAGCGTTGCTTGAACGACATCGATATCTCTGCCGTATCGCTCGCGCAAGGCTTGCAGAGCATCTTCATAGGAGCTCCCGTCGCACACCATCCCGCCTATCGTGGCTCTGGCCGCACCTGTCATTGCGTTCTGAAGGTGTGCCATCTTCTCATGAGCGCTCATCTCTTGGTGATGCACCAGTGTTCTGAAGAGCGAGTACCATCTTGGCCATTCTTCCACGCTTCCGCTGAAAGTCGGTAGTTTCAGCCGTGGCAGGCTCTGCCGGAACAGTTGAGTTGCAGGTTCATGCGCTGGATGGGGTGTGGCCAGTTCTTGTCTTGCATCTTCTTTGTCGCCTTCTGGTTGACCCTCAGCAGTGAAGTCATCTCTGCGGTCCCATTCAAGATCACTCTCTGCTGCTCTCGTCAACTCTGCTTTCAGCTTCGCAGACTTCAGGGCATCTTGTTTTTCTTGCAGTTGCCCCTCCCGATGTATCTTCTGCTCTTCCTCTTCCCTTTGCAAGCGGTGTTGCAGTTGCTCCAACTCCAGTTCTCGAACCTTGTCTTCGACCTGTGCCATCCTGGTAGCATGTCGTGCTGAAGCTCTTGAAGCAGCTGATGATCTCGTGGTGGCCTCTGAGGGAGGTTCTCCAGCTCGTTCCTTCAGATGGGCTTCTACTCTATCCAGAGCCAACCTGTGCTCTTCTGAGACTTCTTGTCCATATTCTTCGCTCTTTCTCCTTTCACCTTCATCCTGCAGTGCTACTGCGTACTTCAGGTTTGCTTCCAGCACTTCTTGCAGGGCAACGTCCAGCTCCTTCATGACTGAACGTAGCTCTCTCTTGCTGCCCACTGTATCTATTAGCACAAAGGCTCTCCGTCTTGTTCTGGTGAGGTTTCCCTTCTTCAATGCCCGCATGTTCTTCAGCACTGAAATATCCTCCATCTTAAAACACAAATGACTACAGTACGATCTTGATAAACTTAACCTGCTAAATCCTCACAAAGTGTCGACATGACACTCTTGAAACTGTTCTCACCTCCGTCTCTGCCCATTCTCCAAAACGCGCCTCGCGACCCCGCTCTGTGCTCACTCAAACAGAAAATGAAAATAAAAGAAAACAGAGGAAAGGGGACAGACAGTGGTATTGCGACCAGTGACATGCAGTAGTGCAGCAGCAAGCAAGCAGCAAGTCACAGTGCAGACAGCAGTAGCAGGGCAACGATGCGGTTTCTGCCGGACAAAACATGCAACATGCACCTGTTACCCCTGTTGATAATTATATGCTGTAGGCAGATATTTCCGTACACAAATTAGTGGTCAACAAACGATCATTGTTTTCTGTTACTTATTAGCTGCAGTTATGCTTAAACAATCATTGCAACATTAACCGTAACATCATCTCAGGCTGAACACTCGGTACTAAACCATAACCATGAGAAATAATACTGAATGGCAGCTCTTAAACATGACAAGTAACGACTCCAGTTAATGACAAGTAATAGAGCAATGCAATGACATGATGTCAATTAACATTTTCAACTAACCAAGAGAGTGTTTCCGGGCAGTGGGTTGGTGAGACAAGGAAGCCGTAGCCGGCTCAGACTCGGCTAGGTCTCCCAAAGTCTCTCAGCTGGATCAGACTCAGCTGACGAGCTACACACCAAGCTCTAGGCAACTGGCTCACACTCAGCGCCTTTACAAATTACTACAATTCTTGCACACGTCTGAAACAATCGTGCAATGGTACACTGTTAATGACGATCGCCATTAGCATTGGAAACGTGACAAATTATTCAGATTTCTAATATA
The DNA here is from genome assembly GCA_036785665.1 of Chirona hameri. Taxonomy (NCBI): domain Eukaryota; kingdom Metazoa; phylum Arthropoda; class Thecostraca; order Balanomorpha; family Balanidae; genus Chirona; species Chirona hameri. The sequence goes on along the minus strand of JAXIVJ010005262.1, from coordinate 18,248 downwards.
CATGTAGCGAGATACATTTTAAATTGTCCAAAAGAAACAGAGGGAAAAAGAAGAAAGTATAGAGATAAGCAGAAGAATAGAAACATTCTAAAAGCAAAAGCTATGTGTAATTTTAAAATTGAACATGGAAGGAACGGCGGCCGTGTGCACACCAAACACTTCAACAGTGGAGACGCCGGCTGAAGCCCCCCACGCAGGCAACAAATACCCTCGTTCCGACCTGTGTACCGCCAGGGTGTCGCTATTAAGGCACAAGGCCCATTAAAGGACACCATAACAGCAGCTGCGCGGCGCCATTAAGCGTGAGCGCCGGCCAGCGGCCCGGGTCACGTACGGCGCTCGGCAGAAGCCTCTGCGCAGGATCCTGACCCAGATCACGGCAGCAAGCTCCGCCTCTGGGCCGCTGTAGACAGCAGTTCCGGCCGCCGCAGGCATCCACAGACCGTTGCAGCCGGGTGAGAAGGACCAATGACAGGACAGCAAAAGGGAATCGAAAATTAAAACCGAGTGGAGAAAAAAATCACGGCAGCAAGGCGCCAATCTGGCAACTGACCTGATTTTTCAAGCAAAAAGTTGATAAAAGGGCCTGCAAGAGGGGTGAAGGGGCGGCAGATCGAACAGCAGAGCAGCAAGGACGGGACCGATCTTCAAATTGCCGATAGTGCGCCCAGGCCTCCAAACAGTCCAAGTAAGTTTCAGAGGAACAGAGTTCGGCAGTGAGCAGGGACGGAAGCAGGCTGGGGCCGCGGCTCCTCGCCGCGAGCCTCAGTCTCAGAGGAGACAAGATGGGGCAGTGAGTAGGGACGGAAGCAGGCTGGGGCCGCGGCTCCTCGCCGCGAGCCTTAGTCTCAGAGAAGCCGCGTCAAGGACCATCACAAGTCAGCCTTCAAGATTTGCTGTTGTTTAGTTCTATAAATTTCATACTGGAGAAAGTAGCCGCATTTCACATCAAGTAAGGTCGGAAAGTCTGTACAATCCTTATACCCTCCTTATAATCCATGGTCAGTTAATTTGTTGTGCATCTGAACACCATACAAATTTAATTTGCACAGTGTTTCGGCCGGTTTTTTTCTTCTTCTTCGTCGTTTTGTTCTTCTCTCATTGAACTCCCCTGCTATTTGGGCATTTGTTTGGTCATGTAGTCACGATATTCTTAATTATGCCTACGCGAGTATGTGTATGGTTGAAAAATTATCATATATTGATTGCCTGACTAGTTATAACTTCTAACGTAAATCAAAACTCTGATATGGTTTGGACGTTTATGTTTGCGTCTTTTATAACTCTCGTGCTTTAAATGCAACCGATTATGGAGCTTGTGCCAATGCTGGTGGTGGTCGCCGATGGGATTTATTTGACTGGTTGACTGTTCGAACTGATGTGACTGATGTGACTGGCTGAATTTTGTTGACTCTATTCGAACTGCTGCCTATAAGACGAATGATATTGTATTCACGAGACAATTTGAACTATCGGTGCACAATTTTCTGTAAATATAGCCTTGTGTGAATTACCTCGTACTCTAATTCGGAATGTGACTGAAAGATGGATTGAGGAAGGAATATCAATGAGATGGAGCGCTAGCTTGAGGGGAAGTCACGTAATATAATTAGTAATGTTAACGTAAAAATATATATGTAGGGACAAGCGATGATGTGACTTCAATGCTTCCAAGGCAGGGTAATGCAATTTTTGCGGCTAGATGTGATGAAATACTCAATTCAAGGTTCCGAGGTTTAATGTTTATTTTGGTGAACAATGTTTACTGATATATTGAAGGCCAACTGTTTCTGGTAAAACCCGAGTGATGTGATAATTATGTGAAATACCCGTACTGAAAATTGTCAGGAATGGCTAACCCGATTGCCAGCAGACAGGGTGACCGATATTTTTCTTAACCTTGCCATTCAATTATCCGGTTCGGTTGGTTATTTGGTCTGATTGGTGACATTTTCAAATCCGGTCAAATTAACTTCACTGTGGTTAATTTGCAATTTAATCTGTAAGCCTTTTTACGCAATCTTTGATGTCAGGATCGGTTGATGACAGGGTCATCATTTCAACGTTTCGGCATATACAAACAGATCATTTAGGGATTGTGTCGTGAGGATTTTGATAAACAGGTCTTATTGACGAATTGTCGAGTATGTGCTAATATTGTTTCCACACAGCGCTAAGCCGCCGATAATTGCAAGACTTTTAATTTAATTTTGTTAAGCAACGTTATTTTCATTAAGTTCAAAGCTAACTGAGTAAAGTAAATATTTCCCAAGGAAAAGGAAAGTGAGGAAGGCTGTGTTGGAATGTTTACGATTCTCGCAGTTAACTGTCTCCTTAACAAGCGCGAAATTATGGGATGGTTGTTTGCTCTATGGAAAGATATGGCGGTATGATACAAATCACGGTCATGTACAATTTCGTCCCTGTTCATCTCGCTGTTAAAAATTAATGCCAGAATAAAATTGCTGTCATGAAAAATTCGCACAAGTGTCCACACGGCCAGCGTCACCGATCACCGCTACCGGCCGCTGGGACACTGACCCCACGCGCCCGATCCCAAAACACATGACGTCATGAACCCCCTCCCCTGGACGAGAGGGTCCGGCCAGACGGTCAGCCGCTAGCCTAACGAGGGGAAAACCCGTGGATTTCGCTCAGGTGGGACAGTTGTTGTACATACAGAAAAGTACTGAGCACCAAGTACCAGGTGTCCGTACCGAGTACCGAGTGCCGAGTACCGAGTACCGAGTACCGAGTACCGAGTACCGAGTACCGAGTACCGAGTACCGAGTACCGTGTACCGAGTACCGAGTACCGTGTACCGAGTACCGAGTACCGAGTAACGTGTACCGATTACCGAGTACCGTGTACCGTGTACCGTGTACCAAGTACCGAGTACCGAGTACCGAATACCGAGTGCCGAGTACCGAGTACCGCGTACCAAGTACCGAGTACCGATAACCGAGTAACCGAGTACCGAGTACCGAGTAGTGAGTACCGATTACTGAGTACCCATTCCTGAGTAACGAGTACCGAGTACCGAGTGTCGAGTACCGAGTGCCGAGTACCGAGTACCAGGTGCCGAGTGTCGAGTGCCGAGTACCGAGTACCAAGTGCCGAGTACTGAGTACTGAGTACTGAGTATCGAGTACCGAGTACTGAGTACCGATTACCAATTACAGAAACACGACCCGTGGTACACTATAGTCACAAAATACACTACACAATGCACACTACACAATACACTACACAATATACACTACACAATATACACTACACAATATACCCTACACAATATACACTACACAATATACACTACACAATATACAATACACAGCATAAACTACACACACTCCACAAATACACTACAAATGGTATCACGCCGGCGACGCATCTTCACGCTAACAGTTATAAGATAAATACATACATACATACATACATACATACATACATACATACATACATACATACATACATACATACATACATACATACATACATACATACATACATACATACATACATACATACATACATACATACATACATACATACATACATACATACATACATACATACATACATACATACATACATACATACATACATACATACATACATACATACATACATACATACATACATACATACATACATACATACATACATACATACATACATACATACATACATACATACATACATACATACATACATACATACATACATACATACATACATACATACATACATGCATGCATGCATGCATGCATACATACATACATACATACATACATACATACATACATACATACATACATACATACATACATACATACCTACATACATACATACATACATACATACATACATACATACATACATACATGCATACATACATACATACATACATACATACATACATACAAACATACAGGCAAACAGGCATACAGGCATACAGGCATACAAGCACACAGGCACACAGGCACACAGGCACACAGGCACACAGGCACACAGGCACACAGGCACACAGGCACACAGGCATACAGGCATACAGGCATACAGGCATACAGGCATACAGGCATACAGGCATACAGGCGTACAGGCGTACAGGCGTACAGGCGTACAGGCATACAGGCATACAGGCATACAGGCATACAGGCATACAGGCATGCAGACATACATACACATACTTGGAATCATGCATGCATACTGTACGTACACTACATACAAACGTGCAGACGCACGCCCAGAGACAACCGTGCGCGTGGAGCCGGGGCAAATGGGATACAACGCACGAGGGAGGTATGACGATAACAGCATGGTGTAAACTGACAGTGGGAAATAATAGACAAGATTGTGAGGAGGCCTAGACAATACGTAGCCGCGCCCCTGTGCGTAATATGCCTGCCGACACGGTCTGCTGCACAACGAGTGATGGGGGAAAGGGGGTGGAGTTGAATGGGAATTCAACTAAGAGGAGACCCTTTTAACAAAAGATGGCAAAGGTCTCAGATGTATAGACCGGTTTCGGTGGGAATATTTAGTTCGGAAGGAGAAAGTTGTGTTTCCAGGAGAATGGGAGTTAGATGATGATGAGATTGTTTGTTTTTTTGGGTCCATTCCGCGATGCCAAGAAGTGAGCTGGATCGCGCGCCATAAGTCGCGAAATACTGGCGGGCACTCGAAAGAGTCCGGTAACGCCAGGTTCTGGGAAACCAGGAGGGCCAGAATGGCCATCCGCCTCAGGTAAATGCCGTAGGAGGAGTCAGGGTGCTGAGGTGGTGACGTGTGCGGTCCGGAATGGCCATCCGCCCCAGATAAATGCCGTAGGAGGAGTCAGGGTGCTGGGGTGGCGACGTGTGAGGGCCAGCAGGGCCATCCGCCTCAGGTAAATGCCGTAGGAGGAGTCAGGGTGCTGAGGTGGTGACGTGTACGGGCCGGAATGGCCATCCGCCCCAGATAAATGCCGTAGGAGAAGTCAGGGTGCTGGGGTGGCGACGTGTGAGGGCCAGAATGGCCATCCGCCTCAGGTAAATGCCGTAGGAGGAGTCAGGGTGCTGAGGTGGTGACGTGTGCGGGCCGGAATGGCCATCCGCCCCAGATAAATGCCGTAGGAGGAGTCGGGGTGCTGGGGTGGCGACGTATGAGGGCCAGAATGGCCATCCGCCTCAGGTAAATGCCGTAGGAGGAGTCAGGGTGCTGAGGTGGTGACGCGTGCGGGCCGGAATGGCCATCCGCCCCAGATAAATGCCGTAGGAGAAGTCAGGGTGCTGGGGTGGCGACGTGTGAGGGCCAGAATGGCCATCCGCCTCAGGTAAATGCCGTAGGAGGAGTCAGGGTGCTGAGGTGGTGACGTGTGCGGGCCGGAATGGCCATCCGCCCCAGATAAATGCCGTAGGAGGAGTCAGGGTGCTGGGGTGGCGACGTGTGAGGGCCAGAATGGCCATCCGCCTCAGGTAAATGCCGTAGGAGGAGTCAGGGTGCTGAGGTGGTGACGTGTGCGGACCGGAATGGCCATCCGCCCCAGATAAATGCCGTAGGAGGAGTCAGGGTGCTGGGGTGGCGACGTGTGCGGACCAGAATGGCCATCCGCCCCAGATAAATGCTGTAGGAGGAGTCAGGGTGCTGGGGTGGCGACGTGTGAGGGCCAGAATGGCCATCCGCCTCAGGTAAATGCCGTAGGAGGAGTCAGGGTGCTGAGGTGGTGACGTGTGCGGGCCGGAATGGCCATCCGCCCCAGATAAATGCCGTAGGAGGAGTCAGGGTGCTGGGGTGGCGACGTGTGCGGGCCGGAATGGCCATCCGCCCCAGATAAATACCGTAGGAGGAGTCAGGGTGCTGGGGTGGCGACGTGTGGGCCGGAATGGCCATCCACCTCAGATAAATGCCGTAGGAGGAGTCAGGGTGCTGAGGTGGCGTGGATTGGCGATTGGGGCACCACGGAAACCGCAGTAAGTCGTGGATCCCAGCAGTAGTGTGCGGCAGGAATGGACCCAGACAGAAAAGCATGTGTGAGGTTATTCATATTTTCATTTGGTGGATTTAATAGTTAGAGTGGAAAGTTATCCATAGTGAAGAGCTGAGTACATCGGAGACGAAATTCGCTCAGTGAACCAGCTGTTACCCTGGTGCGTTCCCTGTGTAACACTACGCACCACTGGTGGGGATAGGAAAAGAGGGAGGGGTCAGGAAGACGAACCTGACAGTTTACTGCAAAGTATGAAAGATATTGATGATTGAGTGAATGTCTGGGGAGAGTCTGAGTGAAAGGATGTATGAATGTGTTAGTTCCAGTGGGAGTTCGTCCTCAGCGTAGCGTTGCACTGGGTATGCAGAATATACATGGAACCGATCACAGAACTCACGGTGTGATAATCTGAGAGACAAGCCGTTGGTGAAATTATGTAAGGAGGAGCCAGAGGGCCATTGGTGCCGGCTCACGGACAAGGAAACCCGGACCTTATTCCACCGGACCAATTCCCGATTAACTCGCTAAATTTCACCACCCCACCCTAACCGTGCAGCGACCTATGTGCTCGCCGATGATTGACCTGCCTCCAAAATAAAAATGTATGTACAGGTTGAGCTCGATTCTGCATTTTAACCACAAAATTTAGTATTATCTCGAAAACACGGGGATATAACATTCTGAAAATGCCATATTTCGACTCCTGATCTCAAGAAAACCCCGTGAGCAAAATTTTAATAATGTTGCAAATTGTTGACAATTGTTGCAAGCAGTTCTAATTGTTGCAGATTAAGCCAGAGAGCCTCAAAATTTATGTAATTCCATTCAGCGGCCCAAAATTAACCAGAAAAAGAGTTTTAAAAAAAAAATCAAAAAGTGTTGCAATGTTGCACAAAATGGCAGAACCATGCAGAAGCGAAAACCCGTTACATACACATATCCCACGAAGAGGACAAACTTTCTCATAGGCATTCCTACACACATGTGTCTATGCCCAGTTTGTGTACTTAAGTCGCCACACCTGGTACTAGGGGTATAGTAAGTGGTACTACCTCCCTTACCAGGGGAATTCCCTTTCTTACCAGCCCACTTACCACATATCCACCAGTTGCTGCAGCTTTTGCGTTGACTATGTTTCGCCCGAATATCTCAACAACAGGCAATTTTTTCCGGAACGAGATTTATTCGTACAGTAAACCGAGTTGAAACATCTGACATGACAGTTATTACAGCGAACACGCGGCTGATCGCCTGCTCGGGAACGCCCCCGAGCAGGCGATCATCGTGTTTTGCCCCCGACGGGCAAAACACGGTTTCAGAACCTTTGGGGGCCATGACCAATTGGCATCCTGGATCCGCCCTTGGGTTGTTGTATTGCAACAAGATTCATTCTATAAAAATATGCATGAAATAGGTTTCACATGCGTAACAAAATCACATGGGAGCAAACAAAACTCTACCCCAAATTTCCTGGGAAGTTTGTTGACATCGTTCAATAATTGTTCGGAGATGATACCTCTGCCTGCATACGCATCTAACTAGAAAATGATACCATGGAAACTGTTCATAATCCAGTTAATACACTACCAACAAAGACCAACAAGCATAAAGTACAACTTAACATGTGATCACTCACCCCTCCAACACACGTAGCACGCACTCACGGTGGAACACTTCCGCACTCACGTCACGCAGTCTCTGCAGTTGCGAATCGATATGGCTGCCACTACTAACAAAGAGCAACAAGCATTAAGTACAATGCAGAGAAACTTAACACTTCACCCCTCCAACACACGTACCGACGCAACACACAGTTACGCCAACGCAGTTTGAATGCACTTGAACGCATGCCGTTTCTGCTTGCGAATCAAGATGGCTGCCGCGTGTGCCGAATTCAGAGGGTAGTTAAAGGCCTGGTAAAAGGGCGAGCCCCCTGGTAAGCACCCTAGTAGGCAGCTTGTCGCGCGTGTGCCGAATGCAGGGGGTAGTTCAAGGCCTGGTTCAAGGGCGAGCCCCCTGGTAGGCACCCTAGTAGGCAGATCATACTAGGGTATCTACCATGGGTGAGACCCTGGTACTGAATACTACCATTATTACCAGGCCTCGAAGGGTGGTACTTGGGTGGTAGAAGGGCTTTACTAGGGGGGGGGGCTGGTAAGACCCATGGTATCTTTTTATCTCAGTGTAGAGAGCTACACAGAAATCCTTTACGCTGCCAAATTATGGCACAATTATTTCGAAACAATTCTGGCGCTTTGAATACAAAACAAACCAATTACCAAATCATTGAAACGTAGCAAATATCTCCAAGGTTCACCTTAAAACAAGTCGACTACCATCACCTTTGGTAAAGAGAGACGTTATCGGCTTTAGACCCGTATTCAAACACACATAGGGTTTATTCGTTACAATTGTGAAGACCAAGTTCGAATTTCTTTTCGATTAGACTTATGTGGTTGTTTTAACTGCTACCCTACTATATTGCAATGCAAATACAACAACATAGCTATCTCAACTCAAATATAATGTTAAGGTGGGACAGTCCCTTTAGCCGGAAGCCACCATCCCCTTGGGAAATAAGCTCTAGATTGCTCGAACGCAGGGTTGGAGCGATCTTGGCTCATTTCATTTTGAAGTCTCGCTTTTTGATTGATGATTACAGCTTGAACAACCTGAATGGATGTCTATTGTCTAATCAACGGGCGATAGCCGTCGGGCCGATTTCCCATCATGCATGTGGGATAAGAAAGCTGCCTGGCGATCTCTCGCAGGGAGAAAGGTCTCCCGTTAGAAAATAAATAGGCTGTACCGCAGTATCTTGTGACGTGCGGCACAGTCGTTTTACCCTTTTTTGATGCATTTAGCACCACGATGCAATCTCCAGATATCCCATGTATTCATTGTTACAGCCCGTCATGGAATGGAAATCCCATATGGGAATGGGAACGGGATGGAAATGGGTGAGAATGGGTACATTTTTTGGAAATGTAACGGGTTGGAACGGGTTTGGGGACAGACTATATAATTTTTTACGACCACAAAAAGTGAAATATGCTGAAACGGATGGAAATGGGAGCCCCATCAATTAGGAATTCAGCTTGGAACGGGTTTGGGTCTGGCTGAATGGGCTGGAACGGGATGAGGGCTGAAAATGTGTCCCATGAGGGGCTCTATTCATTGTCCGCGGAAAATATGTAGACTGTACCGCAACAATTTGTGCTATGCGGTACAGTATATCATTTGTTTGAAGTAACTATCACCAAGTTGCAGTCTCTAGTCCGCCTACCCGGTATGTGCGTTGTGCATTGTATGCAGGGGCGCCGCCAGGGAGGGGAGGCTATGGGGGCTAAAGCCCCCTCCCCCGTCGCGGCTCAGAGGGGCCCATCTCGGGTCTGAAAGGGTCCCATCGTGGACTCAGAAAGGGCCCATTTCAGGCCTGATGAAACCCAATTTAGCCTCAGAAAGCGAGCATCTCAGGTCCTGAGAAGGCCCATCTCAGTTTTCAGGCCCGGGAAGGGCCCATCTTAAGTCCGGAGAGCTTGGGCTAAGAAAGGGTCCATCTCATGTCTGGAAAGGGCCCATCTTAGGCTCTGAATGGGCCCATCTTAGGCTCAGAATGGGCCATCTCAGGTTTTGAAAGGGCCCATCATGAATTCAGAGAAGGCCCATCTCAGGTTTGGAAAGGATCCATCTTAGGCCCAAAAAGGGCACACCTCAGGTCTGGAAAGAGCCCGTTTTAGGCTCTGAATGGGCTCATCTTAGGCTCCGAATGGGCCCATATTAGGCTCTGAATTGGCCCATCTCAGGTTTTGAAAGGGCCCATCGTGAACTCAGAAAGGGACCATCTCAGGTCTGGAAAGGGCCCATCTTAGGCTCAGAATGGGCCGGTCTCAGGGTTTGAAAGGGTCCATCGTGAATTCAGAAAGGAAAGGTCTGAAAAGGACCAATTTTAGGCTTTGAAAGTGAGCATCTCAGTTCCGGAAAAGACCCATGTCTGCTCTTAGGCCAGGTAAAGGCCCATCTCAGGTCCAGAGAAGGCCCGTATAATTTGGCCCTGAAAGGATTTTTTAGATCTGGAGAGGACTGGGAAGGCTCCATGTTTGAGCTGGAGAAGGACCGTTTCGGTAAATTCAGCCCAGAAAGGCCCCATGACTGGTTAGAGCTCATCTTACCCTTGAACTCAGACATGGCATGATCAATGATGGCTCACATGCAGACCAGAAAGGACCCATCTCAGATCCCGAAAGGGCCCATCAAAGTCGTATAAAGCCTCCCCCCCCCCTGTCTTGAGTCTGGGAATAGTCCAATTTAGGCCCGGAAAGGGCCCATATCAGGTCTGGAAAAGGACAATCGGAGGTCTTGAAAGGACCCATCTTTAGACCAGAAAAGGACCATCATCGGCTCAGATGCCTGATGCCTCAGAAAGCTGGCCATCTGGTATCTCGGGGGGGGGGGACAATGGCCCATTTGGCTCAAATTGGAGGAAAATGCCTCCTGTCCCCGGGCCCTGGGCGTAGTGGGTTACATTAACCATGCGGCGTCAGGCGTCAGCAGTGTACGGGGGATAGGGCATTGACAAAAATATAAATAAATACAATACAAATGAATGAGCTGGGGCAGAACAAAAGCCTTGGTCGAATGAATCATGGATCCACTTTTGTCATCATGATTCGTGACCCCATTGTTTTTCAGATTTGTGTGAGGGGTGTTGGTAATTGGTGGTATATAGTAGTGGCGGAGCCGGGGGATGGGGCAGGAGTGACAAATTGACCCCCAACTCCAGGCTATTTGAACATTAACCCTTTGGCGTTGCATGAAAAGAATATATTTCCAAAAATCAACTTGCCCCCCCCCCCTAACAGCTAACTCTATGAAGAGCTTCCGCTGCCCATGATGTAGTCACCCCCTCTGCCCCCTCCCTTGCTAGACCCCACGGCATCACTAGCGGATCCAGGGGGTGGGGGGGGGGGGGGGGGGTGCAAAGCGGCAATGCGTGGCCACTGCCCACAGACCAAATACAATTACTAGGGACAAATACAAATACACATGTACTTCAACATGGGACCATATTAGGGATGGATGAAAATTACAACTTTTTTCTTACATTTTTTTATAAAAAATAATAATAATAATAAATACAAAAATTTAGGATGAATATTACAAACAATATTTTTTTTGGGGGTGGGCATCAGCCAATACTAAGGGGCCCACTTCGGTTAGCCCCCCCCCCCCCCCCCCCCGTCGAAAAAAAACTGTATGCGCCCCTGATTGTACGTGCAGTTGTGGGCCTTTTTGATTATGAACTAGAAGTCAATGAACAATGAACATTCCATTTTCTTAATGTCTTTTGGGTGAGTACCAAATGTCGTTATCGTTATATTTCTTGTCTTCTAAAGCAATATCTATTCATCGGTCGGTAGTAGAAGCCGCAAGGCAAGACCATCAGTAATCAAACGAGAAAGTTGCCTTCATCAAAGGTATTAATCATTCCTGATCGAGTTGAAAATGTGATTTACAACACATCCGAATGCTATGTCGCTGTTTTGGCCGTAGATTGAACTCATTTTTACTTCTTTTTTCTCATACCAACGTCAGAGTTGCGCTCATCTCATTTCCACCGACGTGCTTAAAATATTGAGAATAGGTATAAGGTAGGTACCATTACAATCTCAAAGCTATATATGAATTTACATTGTGAATTTACAAACGGGAGTGTGAGAATGTATTATTAGTCCGTCGTGTGTAGTGCTCAGGCCCGACGGCATCAGATGGCACGGCCTTTCGTTACGCAACTGCCTCCCTCACCGCGTTTCGGTTTTCGCACCTGACCAGAACCAAATGCTGTGCCAGTGCGATACTTGTTTGTTGGGATTCGAAAAGGCTCGTTTCTTCTGTTTTGTGTGCATGAGTTTGTGTGTGTGTGAATTCTTTGTTCTCATACGTTCTCTGACCAGTGAATTCAAGTTCACGGTCTCGCTTGTTAAGTTTGTCTAGGGGTATGATAAGTGTCAGAGAACTGCCCGCCTGTTGTAATATCTTTCTACCCACCTTCCCATATTTCTGAACTCTGATCCCTTATCTCTTGTACAGGCGTCGTACAAGACTGCAAGATATATTGGGCAAGACAGATAAATATAGGTTCAAATGCAACATGGCTTAAGAGATAAATATAGGTTCAAATGCAACATGGTTTAAGAGATAAATATAAGTTCAAATGCAACCTGGTTTAAGTTCTGTGATGAAGTAGGCAACACGTTCCAAAATACGGCTCAATAGAATATATATATATATATATATATATAGTCACAGACTCATAGACATCTCGATAGTTGCAGTTACTACATTTACCTCGCAGGGTTCCCTCGCAGGGAAACCCTCCCCGTACCTGCCGCCGAGGCGACCGGGACTCACATTGTGGCGTGGCGAAGACTCCTGCCAGCACTGTCCCGGTCGTCTTTTTAGGCGCCCCTTATATACTCGCTCTACGCACCAGGGTTGTGCTCGACTCATATTTTTTAGACTGATTCGACTCTGACTTATTGTCGAAGGGACTCTGACTCAACTCTGACTCAAGCGGGGCAATTTTTTTTTATTTTGAGTCGACTCAGCGTTGACTCATTTGCTTTTACCCCTGACTCAACTCTGACTCAAGTGGGCATTTTTTATTTTGAGTCGACTCAGCGTTGACTCATTTGCTTTTACCCCTGACTCAACTCTGACTCAAGCGGGGGGACATTTTTTTTGAGTCGACTCAACTTTGACTAATTTGATTTTATCCCGACTCAACTCTGACTCTAGTGAAATTTTCTTGAGTCGACTCATTTTTTGACTTGTGACTTAACGACTTTGATTCAAATGTATTTGACTCGCAAAAACTCTTTGGAATATTATATTATATATGTAAACTTTTATTTGGATTTACACTGGATCAAGGCACATGAATGAATGTTGCATTATCATAAATATATACTGCATCCAGTTGCATTGAAATATATATTCCAATATATATGTTCCTAATAGCAATAATAATAATTATTATTATTATTATTTTGCACCAGCACAGGTACATATTACTTTACCACTATTGTTAATTGCTATATCATTATTGCTATGGATTTTAATAATCCTATATGATAGGATGCAAATATGAAATAAGTGAGGAAAATGTATTTGAAGTTGGTTCTTGAGCTGGGAAAAGTAAAACAGGTGTTAATTAAAATTGAGTTTCCGAACCAATCAACAAGCTCAATAGTCAATACTGATAGCAGGCTAGCAGGTTGTAAAACACTAACCGGTGTGCTGTATTCATGTATTTCATGAATAGCTACTTACAGTTAAAAGAGCATAAAGCATAAAAGCATAAATAAAGAACATTTATTTATTATTTATTTTATTTATTCAGCAGATCACCCACGGGTTGGCCCATTGACGGGTAAAGTCACATATAACTACAAAGACACATGCAGGCACACAATAAATACACTGATCTCACTCGCTGTCTAACAAGTAAAACATCACAATATATGGCCTAAGTGCACACCCGTGGAGCGGATAAGCCACTGTCGTCAGTTTCTTCGCATAAACCTTGGCTTGTATCTGGATTTGGTAGAGTGAATCTCTAAAAATGTCTATCTGTTCATTCTGATGTAGGAATTCGTTCATCTTTCGCGTCATTCTGCAGAACAGACCATTGTTGACAGTCTCCACACGGGCAAAAGGGACAGCGAATAAATCTCGACGTCGAACTGAGCGGGCTGGGACAGCTAAGCCAAACCAGGATCGCAAGGAGATGGAGTCAATTTTGTGTTTGAAAACCTCAAAAGAGCATAAAAGAGTACAAAATGCATACCAGCAAACAGCAACTTCGCCAACCATATAACTGAACCCTCCCAGACCCTCCCCCCGGGGAGGGTCTGGAGCCTGACCCTGTTAGGTTATGCAGCGCAGCGAGCGAATGCGAGCAGAGCGTTCTAAACGTGGGTCTCTGCAACCATAATTGCTGTAAGGTTAGGTCAGGTTCGATTATGTATAGTTTTTGGTGATGGTATAGCTTTAGTATTACTGGTACACTTTTCGGTATTGGTAGGGCAGGCGTCACACTTCCGTACACAACACCGTAGGTAGTGTGACAAGCCTGAACAAGTGGCGGGCGGTGCAGCCGGATAGATGCCGTCATTGGGAGGGTATACTTAATAGTGTAGGCCTGTTTACTACTCGATCAGACTTAATGGCGAGGTGAGGTTAGTTTATGTTATGGTACCTAACCTAACCTAACCCGCTATTAAGTCTGCCATTTAAGTTTATGTTATGGTACCTAAACTAAACTAACCCCACCATTAAGCCTGATCGAGTAGTAAAGACGCCTACGCCATTAAGTCTGATTGAGTGTGAACAGACCTAAGCCATGAAGTCTGACCGAGTAGTAAACAGGCCTACGCCATTAAGTAGGGTCTCCCCTATATCCTCCCAATGATGTCATCACGCCGGCTGCACCGCCTGCCACAGCCACTTGTTCAGGCTCATCACAGTTCAAACCAGCTACAGTGTTGTCAGTTGTGTACGGAAGTGTGACACCTGCCCTACCAGTACCCACTTTTCTGCCTGTCGTAATAATACTCTTCTTCTATTAAGGAGAACACCATTACAGTTGAGACACAGTAGGGAAATACTTTAACAATGGAGCGCTCCAAAAATAGAGCCGGTGACATCAGAGCCTGCCATAGACATGCATGTAAATGATCTAAAATTAGAGCGCCTTTATGAACACTTTTTTACAAAAACCACTTGCAATAAATTGTAGCAAAATGTCAGAAAACAAGGAAGCCATATAGGATACAACAATTATCCAACGATCATGTTTTCCCTGCTCAAGTCTGAAAAAAATTCCAGATGCATATTTAAAATCTGTTTGGAATTGCAAACTTCTGAAACGTGATGGGAACATTATGGCGTGCTTGGCCCAATCCGCTCTAATTATTGAGTACACATACTGGCCAGCGCTCTAATTTTGGATTATCAGCATTCAGCTCTGCTCTATTTATTGAGCATTTCAGCACCAGACAACGGCAGGTAATCCAAACATAGAGTAAGGATCTAGACTGTTTCCTGCCAGTGACATATTCATAAATTTAATGTGACCTATCTTTAAACAAAGTTTGAGGTTTTTTCTCAACATACATGCCCTCTATGGGTCGTCAAGTGGTCACAGTGCTACACAATAGCCGTTTAAAGAAGACCTCATTTTCGCGACTGATTAAAATCTAACTATCCGATGCATTCTAAAATCTAATCTGATGCATTAAAATCTAAAATTAGAGCACTCTATTTGTATAGTATTTCCCTACTGTGTCTCCAACTGATTAACTGGGGAGGTAAATTAATGTGGGATAACGTTTTTTTTAGGCTCATAATGTATAATAGAGTTAATAAAAACCACAGCCTCATACTATATAATATATTAATACAAAAATGAGACAAAAGAGACGACAGTTTCAGGCATGGCCCATCTTCAGGTCTGACATTTACGACACTTGTTTTTTTAAACATCATTCTAACGTTCGCAAACACTCGAACACATCTTCCTCTTTGAGAAACAATAAATGCAAAAAACAAACTCTGCATAATCCACCTATATACACAATGCGCATATGTTACAGGCCTACATAACACACAATATGAACATTGCATCACCAAATGTGTGTGTGTCTGTGTGTGTGTACGTGTTTGTGTGTGTGTGTGTGTGTGTGTGTGTGTGTGTGTGTGTGTGTGTGTGTGTGTGTGTGTGTGTGTGTGTGTGTGTGTGTGTGTGTGTGTGTGTGTGTGTGTCTGTGTCTGTGTCTGTGTCTGTGTCTGTGTCTGTGTCTGTGTCTGTGTCTGTGTCTGTGTCTGTGTCTGTGTCTGTGTCTGTGTCTGTGTCTGTGTCTGTGTCTGTGTCTGTGTCTGTGTGTGTGTCTGTGTGTGTCTGTGTGTGTCTGTGTGTGTCTGTGTGTGTCTGTGTGTGTATGTGTGTGTCTGTGTGTGTCTGTGTGTGTCTGTGTGTGTCTGTGTGCGTCTGTGTGCGTCTGTGTGCGTCTGTGTGTGTCTGTGTGTGTGTATGTGTGTGTGTCTGTGTGTGTGTCTGTGTGTGTGTCTGTGTGTGTGTCTGTGTGTGTGTCTGTGTGTGTGTCTGTGTGTGTGTCTGTGTGTGTGTCTGTGTGTGTGTCTGTGTGTGTGTCTGTGTGTGTCTGTGTGTGTGTCTGTGTGTGTGTCTGTGTGTGTGTCTGTGTGTGTGTCTGTGTGTGTGTCTGTGTGTGTGTCTGTGTGTGTGTCTGTGTGTGTGTCTGTGTGTGTGTCTGTGTGTGTGTCTGTGTGTGTGTCTGTGTGTGTGTCTGTGTGTGTGTCTGTGTGTGTGTCTGTGTGTGTGTCTGTGTGTGTGTCTGTGTGTGTGTCTGTGTGTGTGTCTGTGTGTGTGTCTGTGTGTGTGTCTGTGTGTGTGTCTGTGTGTGTGTCTGTGTGTGTGTCTGTGTGTGTGTCTGTGTGTGTGTCTGTGTGTGTGTCTGTGTGTGTGTCTGTGTGTGTGTCTGTGTGTGTGTGTCTGTGTGGTGTGTCTGTGTGTGTGTGTCTGTGTGTGTGTCTGTGTGTGTGTCTGTGTGTGTGTCTGTGTGTGTGTGTCTGTGTGTGTGTCTGTGTGTGTGTGTCTGTGTGTGTGTCTGTGTGTGTGTCTGTGTGTGTGTCTGTGTGTGTGTCTGTGTGTGTGTCTGTGTGTGTGTCTGTGTGTGTGTCTGTGTGTGTGTGTGTGTGTGTGTGTGTGTGTGTGTGTGTGTGTGTGCTGTGTGTGTGTCTGTGTGTGTGTCTGTGTGTGTGTCTGTGTGTGTGTCTGTGTGTGTGTCTGTGTGTGTGTCTGTGGTGTGTGTCTGTGTGTGTGTAGTGTGTGTGTGTCTGTGTGTGTGTCTGTGTGTGTGTCTGTGTGTGTGTGTGGCTGTGTGTGTGTCTGTGTGTGTGTGTCTGTGTGTGTGTCTGTGTGTGTGTGTGTGTCTGTGTGTGTGTCTGTGTGTGTGTCTGTGTGTGTGTCTGTGTGTGTGTCTGTGTGTGTGTCTGTGTCTGTGTGTCTGTGTCTGTGTGTCTGTGTCTGTGTGTCTGTGTCTGTGTGTCTGTGTCTGTGTGTCTGTGTCTGTGTGTCTGTGTCTGTGTGTCTGTGTTCTGTGTATGTGTGTCTGTGTCTGTGTCTGTGTGTCTGTGTGTCTGTGTGTCTGTGTCTGTGTGTCTGTGTCTGTGTGTGTGTCTGTGTGTCTGTGTCTGTGTGTCTGTGTCTGTGTGTCTGTGTCTGTGTGTCTGTGTGTCTGTGTTGTGTCTGTGTCTGTGTGTCTGTGTCTGTGTGTCTGTGTCTGTGTGTCTGTGTCTGTGTGTCTGTGTCTGTGTGTCTGTGTCTGTGTGTCTGTGTCTTGTGTGTCTGTGTCTGTGTGTCTGTGTCTGTGTGTCTGTGTCTGTGTGTCTGTGTCTGTGTGTCTGTGTCTGTGTGTCTGTGTGTCTGTGTCTGTGTGTCTGTGTCTGTGTGTCTGTGTCTGTGTGTCTGTGTCTGTGTGTCTGTGTCTGTGTGTCTGTGTCTGTGTGTCTGTGTCTGTGTGTCTGTGTCTGTGTGTCTGTGTCTGTGTGTCTGTGTCTGTGTGTCTGTGTCTGTGGTGTCTGTGTGTCTGTGCCTGTGTGTCTGTGTCTGTGTGTCTGTGTCTGTTTGTCTGTGTATGTTTGTCTGTGTCTGTGTGTCTGTGTGTCTGTGTCTGTGTGTCTGTGTCTGTGTGTCTGTGTCTGTGTGTCTGTGTCTGTGTGTCTGTGTCTGTGTGTCTGTGTATGTGTGTCTGTGTCTGTGTGTATGTGTCTGTGTGTCTGTGTCTGTGTGTCTGTGTCTGTGTGTCTGTGTCTGTGTGTCTGTGTCTGTGGTGTCTGTGTCTGTGTGTCTGGTGTCTGTGTGTCTGTGTCTGTGTGTCTGTGTCTGTGTGTCTGTGTCTGTGTGTCTGTGTATGTGTGTCTGTGTATGTGTGTCTGTGTCTGTGTGTCTGTGTGTCTGTGTGTCTGTGTGTCTGTGTGCCTGTGTGTCTGTGTGTCTGTGTGTCTGTGTGTCTGTGTGTCTGTGTGTCTGTGTGTCTGTGTGTCTGTGTGTCTGTGTGTCTGTGTGTCTGTGTGTTTGTGTCTGTGTCTTTCATGTCAACTTGCAAGTCATTGTTGCGGCGCGGAAGAAATAATCGCGCTCGAACAATACACGCCTTTATAAATGTTTTTAAGTGCAACTGAGTGAACTGACAAG
>JAXIVJ010005261.1:67500-72500 GCA_036785665.1 Chirona hameri | reverse complement strand
ATCAGCACATCATCAGCAACATCATCAACAACATCATCATCAGCAACATCATCATCAGCAACATCATCATCAGCAACATCATCATCATCATCATCATCATCATCATCATCATCATCATCATCATCATCATCATCATCATCATCATCATCATCATCATCATCATCATCATCATCATCATCATCATCATCATCATCATCATCATCATCATCATTATCATCATCATGCCCGGAGGCGGTGTTGTACCGCCTCCGGGCATACCACACCGCCTCCGGGCATACAACACCGCCTCCGGGCATACTACACCGCCTCCGGGCATACCACACCGCCTCCGGGCATACAACACCGCCTCCGGGCATACTACACCGCCTCCGGGCATACCACACCGCCTCCGGGCATACAACACCGCCTCCGGGCATACTGCACCGCCTCCGGGCATACCACACCGCCTCCGGGCATACAACACCGCCTCCGGGCATACTACACCGCCTCCGGGCATACCAGACCGCCTCAGGGCAAACAACACCGCCTCCGGGCATACAACACCGCCTCCGGGCATACCACACCGCCTCCGGGCATACAACACCGCCTCCGGGCATACAACACCGCCTCCGGGCATACCACACACCGCCTCCGGGCATACAAACACCGCCTCCGGGCATACAACACCGCCTCCGGGCATACCACACCGTCTCACGTCATCATCAGCAACATCATCAGCAACATCATCAGCAACATCACCAGCAACATCATCAGCAACATCATCAGCAACATCATCAGCATACATCATCAGCAACATCATCAGCAACATCAACATCATCATCAACATCATCATCAACATCATCATCAACATCATCATCAACATCAACATCATCATGAACATCATCATCAACATCATCATCAACATCATCATCAACATCAACATCAACATCATCATCAACATCATCATCAACATCATCAGCAACATCATCAGCAACATCATCAGCAACTTCACCAGCAACATCATCAGCAACATCATCAGCAACATCATCAGCAACATCATCAGCAACATCATCAGCAACATCATCATCAAACATCATCATCAACATCATCATCAACATCATCATCAACATCATCATCAACATCATCAGCAACATCATCAGCAACATCATCAGCAACATCATCAGCAACATCATCAACAAATCATCATCAGCAACCTCATCATCAGCAACATACAACACCGCCTCTGGGCATACAACACCGCCTCCGGGCATACCACACCGCCTCCGGGCATACAACACCGCCTCCGGGCATACAACACCGCCTCCGGGCATACCACACCGTCTCACGTCATCATCAGCAACATCATCAGCAACATCATCAGCAACATCACCAGCAACTTCATCAGCAACATCATCAGCAACATCATCAGCAACATCATCAGCAACATCATCATCAACATCATCATCAACATCATCATCAACATCATCATCAACATCATCATCAACATCATCAGCAACATCATCAGCAACATCATCAGCAACATCATCAGCAACATCATCAACAACATCATCATCAGCAACATCATCATCAGCAACATCATCATCAGCAACATCATCATCATCATCATCATCATCATCATCATCATCATCATCATCATCATCATCATCATCATCATCATCATCATCATCATCATCATCATCATCATCATCATCATCATCATCATCATCATCATCATCATCATCATCATCATCATCATTATCATCATCATGCCCGGAGGCGGTGTTGTACCGCCTCCGGGCATACCACACCGCCTCCGGGCATACAACACCGCCTCCGGGCATACTACACCGCCTCCGGGCATACCACACCGCCTCCGGGCATACAACACCGCCTCCGGGCATACTACACCGCCTCCGGGCATACCACACCGCCTCCGGGCATACAACACCGCCTCCGGGCATACTGCACCGCCTCCGGGCATACCACACCGCCTCCGGGCATACAACACCGCCTCCGGGCATACTACACCGCCTCCGGGCATACCAGACCGCCTCAGGGCAAACAACACCGCCTCCGGGCATACAACACCGCCTCCGGGCATACCACACCGCCTCCGGGCATACAACACCGCCTCGGCATACACACCGCCTCCGGGCATACCACACCGCCTCCGGGCATACAACACCGCCTCCGGGCATACAACACCGCCTCCGGGCATACCACACGCGTCTCGTCATCATCAGCAACATCATCAGCAACATCATCAGCAACATCACCAGCAACATCATCAGCAACATCATCAGCAACATCATCAGCAACATCATCAGCAACATCATCAGCAACATCATCATCAACATCATCATCAACATCATCATCAACATCATCATCAACATCATCATCAACATCAACATCATCATGAACATCATCATCAACATCATCATCAACATCATCATCAACATCAACATCAACATCATCATCAACATCATCATCAACATCATCATCAACATCATCATCAACATCATGATCAACATCATCATCAACATCATCAGCAACATAATCAGCAACATCATCATCAACATCATGAGCAACATCATCAACAACATCATCATCAGCAACATCATCATCAGCAACATCATCATCAGCAACATCATCATCATCATCATCATCATCATCTTCATCATCATCATCATCATCATCATCATCATCATCATCATCATCATCATCATCATCATCATCATCATCATCATCATCATCATCATCATCATCATCATCATCATCATCATCATCATCATCATCATCATCATCATCATCATCATCATCATCATCATCATCATCATCATCATCATCATCATCATCATCATCATCATCATCATCATCATCATCATCATCATCATCATCATCATCATCATCATCATCATCATCATCATCATCATCATCATCATCATCATCATCATCATCATCATCATCATCATCATCATCATCATTATCATCATCATCATGCCCGGAGGCGGTGTTGTACCGCCTCCGGGCATACCACACCGCCTCCGGGCATACAACACCGCCTCCGGGCATACTACACCGCCTCCGGGCATACCACACCGCCTCCGGGCATACAACACCGCCTCCGGGCAAAACTACACCGCCTCCGGGCATACCACACCGCCTCCGGGCATACAACACCGCCTCCGGGCATACTACACCGCCTCCGGGCATACCACACCGCCTCCGGGCATACAACACCGCCTCCGGGCATACTACACCGCCTCCGGGCATACCACACCGCCTCCGGGCATACAACACCGCCTCCGGGCATACAACACCGCCTCCGGCATACCACGACCGTCTCACGTCATCATCAGCAACATCATCAGCAACATCATCAGCAACATCATCAGCAACATCACCAGCAACATCATCATCAACATCATCAGCAACATCATCAGCAACATCAGCAGCAACATCATCATCAACATCATCATCAACAGCAACATCATCATCAGCAACATCATCATCAGCAACATCATCATCATCATCATCATCATCATCATCATCATCATCATCATCATCATCATCATCATCATCATCATCATCATCATCATCATCATCATCATCATCATCATGCATCTCATCATCATCATCATCATCATCATCATCATCATCATCATCATCATCATCATCTTCATCATCATCATCATCATCATCATCATCATCATCATCATCATCATCATCATCATCATCATCATCATCATCATCATCATCATCATCATCATCATCATCATCATCATCATCATCATCATCATCATCATCATCATCATCATCATCATCATCATCATCATTATCATCATCATGCCCGGAGGCGGTGTTGTACCGCCTCCGGGCATACCACACCGCCTCCGGGCATACAACACCGCCTCCGGGCATACTACACCGCCTCCGGGCATACCACACCGCCTCCGGGCATACAACACCGCCTCCGGGCATACTACACCGCCTCCGGGCATACCACACCGCCTCCGGGCATACAACACCGCCTCCGGGCATACCACACCGTCTCACGTCAATCATCAGCAACATCATCAGCAACATCATCAGCAACATCATCAGCAACATCACCAGCAACATCATCATCAACATCATCAGCAACATCATCAGCAACATCATCAGCAACATCATCATCAACATCATCATCAACAGCAACATCATCATCAGCAACATCATCATCCAACATCATCATCAACATCAACATCAACATCATCATCAACATCATCATCAACATCATCATCAACATCATCATCAACATCATGATCAACATCATCATCAACATCATCAGCAACATAATCAGCAACATCATCATCAACATCATGAGCAACATCATCAACAACATCATCATCAGCAACATCATCATCAGCAACATCATCATCAGCAACATCATCATCATCATCATCATCATCATCTTCATCATCATCATCATCATCATCATCATCATCATCATCATCATCATCATCATCATCATCATCATCATCATCATCACATCATCATCATTCAATCATCATCATCATCTCATCATCTCATCATCATCATCATCATCAATCATCATCATCATCATCAAGTCATCATCATCATCATCATCATCATCATCTTCATCATCATCATCACATCATCATCATCATCATCATCATCATCATCATCATCATCATCATCTCATCATCATCATCATCATCATCATCATCATCATCATCATCATCATCATCATCATCACCATCATCATCATCATCATCATCATCATCATCATTATCATCATCATCATGCCCGGAGGCGGTGTTGTACCGCCTCCGGGCATACCACACCCGCCTCCGGGCATACCAACACCGCCCTCCGGGCATACTACACCGCCTCCGGGCATACCACACCGCCTCCGGGCATACAACACCGCCTCCGGGCAAACTACACCGCCCTCCGGGCATACCACACCGCCTCCGGGGCATACAACACCGCCTCCGGGCATACTACACCGCCTCCGG
>JAXIVJ010005261.1:17500-20000 GCA_036785665.1 Chirona hameri | reverse complement strand
TCCGGGCATACTACACCGCCTCCGGGCATACCAGACCGCCTCAGGGCATACAACACCGCCTCCGGGCATACAACACCGCCTCCGGGCATACCACACCGCCTCCGGGCATACAACACCGCCTCCGGGCATACAACACCGCCTCCGGGCATACCACACCGCCTCCGGGCATACAACACCGCCTCCGGGCATACAACACCGCCTCCGGGCATACCACACCGTCTCACGTCATCATCAGCAACATCATCAGCAACATCATCAGCAACATCACCAGCAACATCATCAGCAACATCATCAGCAACATCATCAGCAACATCATCAGCAACATCATCATCAACATCATCATCAACATCATCATCAACATCATCATCAACATCATCATCAACATCATCAGCAACATCATCAGCAACATCATCAGCAACATCATCAGCAACATCATCAACAACATCATCATCATCAACATCATCATCAGCAACATCATCATCAGCAACATCATCATCATCATCATCATCATCATCATCATCATCATCATCATCATCATCATCATCATCATCATCATCATCATCATCATCATCATCATCATCATCATCATCATCATCATCATCATCATCATCATCATCATCATCATCATCATCATCATCATCATCATCATCATCATCATCATCATCATCATTATCATCATCATGCCCGGAGGCGGTGTTGTACCGCCTCCGGGCATACCACACCGCCTCCGGGCATACAACACCGCCTCCGGGCATACTACACCGCCTCCGGGCATACCACACCGCCTCCGGGCATACAACACCGCCTCCGGGCATACTACACCGCCTCCGGGCATACCACACCGCCTCCGGGCATACAACACCGCCTCCGGGCATACTGCACCGCCTCCGGGCATACCACACCGCCTCCGGGCATACAACACCGCCTCCGGGCATACTACACCGCCTCCGGGCATACCAGACCGCCTCAGGGCAAACAACACCGCCTCCGGGCATACAACACCGCCTCTGGGCATACCACACCGCCTCCGGGCATACAACACCGCCTCCGGGCATACAACACCGCCTCCGGGCATACCACACCGCCTCCGGGCATACAACACCGCCTCCGGGCATACAACACCGCCTCCGGGCATACCACACCGTCTCACGTCATCATCAGCAACATCATCAGCAACATCATCAGCAACATCACCAGCAACATCATCAGCAACATCATCAGCAACATCATCAGCAACATCATCAGCAACATCATCAGCAACATCATCATCAACATCATCATCAACATCATCATCAACATCATCATCAACATCATCATCAACATCAACATCATCATGAACATCATCATCAACATCATCATCAACATCATCATCAACATCAACATCAACATCATCATCAACATCATCATCAACATCATCATCAACATCATCATCAACATCATGATCAACATCATCATCAACATCATCAGCAACATAATCAGCAACATCATCATCAACATCATGAGCAACATCATCAACAACATCATCATCAGCAACATCATCATCAGCAACATCATCATCAGCAACATCATCATCATCATCATCATCATCATCTTCATCATCATCATCATCATCATCATCATCATCATCATCATCATCATCATCATCATCATCATCATCATCATCATCATCATCATCATCATCATCATCATCATCATCATCATCATCATCATCATCATCATCATCATCATCATCATCATCATCATCATCATCATCATCATCATCATCATCATCATCATCATCATCATCATCATCATCATCATCATCATCATCATCATCATCATCATCATCATCATCATCATCATCATCATCATCATCATCATCATCATCATCATCATCATCATCATCATCATCATCATCATCATCATCATCATCATCATTATCATCATCATCATGCCCGGAGGCGGTGTTGTACCGCCTCCGGGCATATCACACCGCCTCCGGGCATACAACACCGCCTCCGGGCATACTACACCGCCTCCGGGCATACCACACCGCCTCCGGGCATACAACACCGCCTCCGGGCAAACTACACCGCCTCCGGGCATACCACACCGCCTCCGGGCATACAACACCGCCTCCGGGCATACTACACCGCCTCCGGGCATACCACACCGCCTCCGGGCATACAACACCGCCTCCGGGCATACTACACCGCCTCCGGGCATACCACACCGCCTCCGGGCATACAACACCGCCTCCGGGCATACAACACCGCCTCCGGGCATACCACACCGTCTCACGTCATCATCAGCAACATCATCAGCAACATCATCAGCAACATCATCAGCAACATCACCAGCAACATCATCATCAACATCATCAGCAACATCATCAGCAACATCATCAGCAACATCATCATCAACATCATCATCAACAGCAACATCATCATCAGCAACATCATCATCAGCAACATCATCATCATCATCATCATCATCATCATCATCATCATCATCATCATCA
>JAXIVJ010005261.1:7500-12500 GCA_036785665.1 Chirona hameri | reverse complement strand
TCATCATCATCATCATCATCATCATCATCATCATCATCATCATCATCATCATCATCATCATCATCATCATCATCATCATTATCATCATCATGCCCGGAGGCGGTGTTGTACCGCCTCCGGGCATACCACACCGCCTCCGGGCATACAACACCGCCTCCGGGCATACTACACCGCCTCCGGGCATACCACACCGCCTCCGGGCATACAACACCGCCTCCGGGCATACTACACCGCCTCCGGGCATACCACACCGCCTCCGGGCATACAACACCGCCTCCGGGCATACTGCACCGCCTCCGGGCATACCACACCGCCTCCGGGCATACAACACCGCCTCCGGGCATACTACACCGCCTCCGGGCATACCAGACCGCCTCAGGGCATACATCACCGCCTCCGGGCATACAACACCGCCTCCGGGCATACCACACCGCCTCCGGGCATACAACACCGCCTCCGGGCATACAACACCGCCTCCGGGCATACCACACCGTCTCACGTCATCATCAGCAACATCATCAGCAACATCATCAGCAACATCACCAGCAACATCATCAGCAACATCATCAGCAACATCATCAGCAACATCATCAGCAACATCATCAGCAACATCATCATCAACATCATCATCAACATCATCATCAACATCATCATCAACATCATCATCAACATCAACATCATCATGAACATCATCATCAACATCATCATCAACATCATCATCAACATCAACATCAACATCATCATCAACATCATCATCAACATCATCATCAACATCATCATCAACATCATGATCAACATCATCATCAACATCATCAGCAACATAATCAGCAACATCATCATCAACATCATGAGCAACATCATCAACAACATCATCATCAGCAACATCATCATCAGCAACATCATCATCAGCAACATCATCATCATCATCATCATCATCATCTTCATCATCATCATCATCATCATCATCATCATCATCATCATCATCATCATCATCATCATCATCATCATCATCATCATCATCATCATCATCATCATCATCATCATCATCATCATCATCATCATCATCATCATCATCATCATCATCATCATCATCATCATCATCATCATCATCATCATCATCATCATCATCATCATCATCATCATCATCATCATCATCATCATCATCATCATCATCATCATCATCATCATCATCATCATCATCATCATCATCATCATCATCATCATCATCATCATCATCATCATCATCATCATCATCATCATCATCATCATCATTATCATCATCATCATGCCCGGAGGCGGTGTTGTACCGCCTCCGGGCATACCACACCGCCTCCGGGCATACAACACCGCCTCCGGGCATACTACACCGCCTCCGGGCATACCACACCGCCTCCGGGCATACAACACCGCCTCCGGGCAAACTACACCGCCTCCGGGCATACCACACCGCCTCCGGGCATACAACACCGCCTCCGGGCATACTACACCGCCTCCGGGCATACCACACCGCCTCCGGGCATACAACACCGCCTCCGGGCATACAACACCGCCTCCGGGCATACTACACCGCCTCCGGGCATACCACACCGCCTCCGGGCATACAACACCGCCTCCGGGCATACTACACCGCCTCCGGGCATACCACACCGCCTCCGGGCATACAACACCGCCTCCGGGCATACAACACCGCCTCCGGGCATACCACACCGCCTCCGGGAATACAACACCGCCTCCGGGCATACAACACCGCAAACGGGCATACCACACCGTCTCACGTCATCATCAGCAACATCATCAGCAACATCATCAGCAACATCATCAGCAACATCACCAGCAACATCATCAGCAACATCATCAGCAACATCATCAGCAACATCATCATCAACATCATCATCAACATCATCATTAACATCATCATCAACATCAACATCATCATCAACATCATCATCAACATCATCATCAACATCATCATCAACATCATCATCAACATCATCATCAACATCATCATCAACATCATCAGCAACATCATCAGCAACATCATCAGCAACATCATCAGCAACATCATCAACAACATCATCATCAGCAACATCATCATCAGCAACATCATCATCAGCAACATCATCATCATCATCATCATCATCATCATCATCATCATCATCATCATCATCATCATCATCATCATCATCATCATCATCATCATCATCATCATCATCATCATCATCATCATCATCATCATCATCATCATCATCATCATCATTATCATCATCATGCCCGGAGGCGGTGTTGTACCGCCTCCGGGCATACCACACCGCCTCCGGGCATACAACACCGCCTCCGGGCATACTACACCGCTTCCGGGCATACCACACCGCCTCCGGGCATACAACACCGCCTCCGGGCATACTACACCGCCTCCGGGCATACCACACTGCCTCCGGGCATACAACAACGCCTCCGGGCATACTGCACCGCCTCCGGGCATACCACACCGCCTCCGGGCATACAACACCGCCTCCGGGCATACTACACCGCCTCCGGGCATACCAGACCGCCTCAGGGCATACAACACCGCCTCCGGGCATACAACACCGCCTCCGGGCATACCACACCGCCTCCGGGCATACAACACCGCCTCCGGGCATACAACACCGCCTCCGGGCATACCACACCGCCTCCGGGCATACAACACCGCCTCCGGGCATACAACACCGCCTCCGGGCATACCACACCGTCTCACGTCATCATCAGCAACATCATCAGCAACATCATCAGCAACATCACCAGCAACATCATCAGCAACATCATCAGCAACATCATCAGCAACATCATCAGCAACATCATCATCAACATCATCATCAACATCATCATCAACATCATCATCAACATCATCATCAACATCATCAGCAACATCATCAGCAACATCATCAGCAACATCATCAGCAACATCATCAACAACATCATCATCATCAACATCATCATCAGCAACATCATCATCAGCAACATCATCATCATCATCATCATCATCATCATCATCATCATCATCATCATCATCATCATCATCATCATCATCATCATCATCATCATCATCATCATCATCATCATCATCATCATCATCATCATCATCATCATCATCATCATCATCATCATCATCATCATCATCATCATCATCATCATCATCATTATCATCATCATGCCCGGAGGCGGTGTTGTACCGCCTCCGGGCATACCACACCGCCTCCGGGCATACAACACCGCCTCCGGGCATACTACACCGCCTCCGGGCATACCACACCGCCTCCGGGCATACAACACCGCCTCCGGGCATACTACACCGCCTCCGGGCATACCACACCGCCTCCGGGCATACAACACCGCCTCCGGGCATACTGCACCGCCTCCGGGCATACCACACCGCCTCCGGGCATACAACACCGCCTCCGGGCATACTACACCGCCTCCGGGC
Organism: Chirona hameri; assembly: GCA_036785665.1. Classification (NCBI taxonomy): domain Eukaryota; kingdom Metazoa; phylum Arthropoda; class Thecostraca; order Balanomorpha; family Balanidae; genus Chirona; species Chirona hameri. Next base: position 9,037 of record JAXIVJ010005261.1, on the reverse strand, counting down.
ATACCAGACCGCCTCAGGGCAAACAACACCGCCTCCGGGCATACAACACCGCCTCTGGGCATACCACACCGCCTCCGGGCATACAACACCGCCTCCGGGCATACAACACCGCCTCCGGGCATACCACACCGCCTCCGGGCATACAACACCGCCTCCGGGCATACAACACCGCCTCCGGGCATACCACACCGTCTCACGTCATCATCAGCAACATCATCAGCAACATCATCAGCAACATCACCAGCAACATCATCAGCAACATCATCAGCAACATCATCAGCAACATCATCAGCAACATCATCAGCAACATCATCATCAACATCATCATCAACATCATCATCAACATCATCATCAACATCATCATCAACATCAACATCATCATGAACATCATCATCAACATCATCATCAACATCATCATCAACATCAACATCAACATCATCATCAACATCATCATCAACATCATCATCAACATCATCATCAACATCATGATCAACATCATCATCAACATCATCAGCAACATAATCAGCAACATCATCATCAACATCATGAGCAACATCATCAACAACATCATCATCAGCAACATCATCATCAGCAACATCATCATCAGCAACATCATCATCATCATCATCATCATCATCTTCATCATCATCATCATCATCATCATCATCATCATCATCATCATCATCATCATCATCATCATCATCATCATCATCATCATCATCATCATCATCATCATCATCATCATCATCATCATCATCATCATCATCATCATCATCATCATCATCATCATCATCATCATCATCATCATCATCATCATCATCATCATCATCATCATCATCATCATCATCATCATCATCATCATCATCATCATCATCATCATCATCATCATCATCATCATCATCATCATCATCATCATCATCATCATCATCATCATCATCATCATCATTATCATCATCATCATGCCCGGAGGCGGTGTTGTACCGCCTCCGGGCATATCACACCGCCTCCGGGCATACAACACCGCCTCCGGGCATACTACACCGCCTCCGGGCATACCACACCGCCTCCGGGCATACAACACCGCCTCCGGGCAAACTACACCGCCTCCGGGCATACCACACCGCCTCCGGGCATACAACACCGCCTCCGGGCATACTACACCGCCTCCGGGCATACCACACCGCCTCCGGGCATACAACACCGCCTCCGGGCATACTACACCGCCTCCGGGCATACCACACCGCCTCCGGGCATACAACACCGCCTCCGGGCATACAACACCGCCTCCGGGCATACCACACCGTCTCACGTCATCATCAGCAACATCATCAGCAACATCATCAGCAACATCATCAGCAACATCACCAGCAACATCATCATCAACATCATCAGCAACATCATCAGCAACATCATCAGCAACATCATCATCAACATCATCATCAACAGCAACATCATCATCAGCAACATCATCATCAGCAACATCATCATCATCATCATCATCATCATCATCATCATCATCATCATCATCATCATCATC
>JAXIVJ010005261.1:0-2500 GCA_036785665.1 Chirona hameri | reverse complement strand
ATCATCATCATCATCATCATCATCATCATCATCATCATGCCCGGAGGCGGTGTTGTACCGCCTCCGGGCATACCACACCGCCTCCGGGCATACAACACCGCCTCCGGGCATACTACACCGCTTCCGGGCATACCACACCGCCTCCGGGCATACAACACCGCCTCCGGGCATACTACACCGCCTCCGGGCATACCACACTGCCTCCGGGCATACAACAACGCCTCCGGGCATACTGCACCGCCTCCGGGCATACCACACCGCCTCCGGGCATACAACACCGCCTCCGGGCATACTACACCGCCTCCGGGCATACCAGACCGCCTCAGGGCATACAACACCGCCTCCGGGCATACAACACCGCCTCCGGGCATACCACACCGCCTCCGGGCATACAACACCGCCTCCGGGCATACAACACCGCCTCCGGGCATACCACACCGCCTCCGGGCATACAACACCGCCTCCGGGCATACAACACCGCCTCCGGGCATACCACACCGTCTCACGTCATCATCAGCAACATCATCAGCAACATCATCAGCAACATCACCAGCAACATCATCAGCAACATCATCAGCAACATCATCAGCAACATCATCAGCAACATCATCATCAACATCATCATCAACATCATCATCAACATCATCATCAACATCATCATCAACATCATCAGCAACATCATCAGCAACATCATCAGCAACATCATCAGCAACATCATCAACAACATCATCATCAGCAACATCATCATCAGCAACATCATCATCAGCAACATCATCATCATCATCATCATCATCATCATCATCATCATCATCATCATCATCATCATCATCATCATCATCATCATCATCATCATCATCATCATCATCATCATCATCATCATCATCATCATCATCATCATCATCATCATCATCATCATCATCATCATCATCATCATCATCATCATCATCATCATTATCATCATCATGCCCGGAGGCGGTGTTGTACCGCCTCCGGGCATACCACACCGCCTCCGGGCATACAACACCGCCTCCGGGCATACTACACCGCCTCCGGGCATACCACACCGCCTCCGGGCATACAACACCGCCTCCGGGCATACTACACCGCCTCCGGGCATACCACACCGCCTCCGGGCATACAACACCGCCTCCGGGCATACTGCACCGCCTCCGGGCATACCACACCGCCTCCGGGCATACAACACCGCCTCCGGGCATACTACACCGCCTCCGGGCATACCAGACCGCCTCAGGGCATACAACACCGCCTCCGGGCATACAACACCGCCTCCGGGCATACCACACCGCCTCCGGGCATACAACACCGCCTCCGGGCATACAACACCGCCTCCGGGCATACCACACCGCCTCCGGGCATACAACACCGCCTCCGGGCATACAACACCGCCTCCGGGCATACCACACCGTCTCACGTCATCATCAGCAACATCATCAGCAACATCATCAGCAACATCACCAGCAACATCATCAGCAACATCATCAGCAACATCATCAGCAACATCATCAGCAACATCATCAGCAACATCATCATCAACATCATCATCAACATCATCATCAACATCATCATCAACATCATCATCAACATCAACATCATCATGAACATCATCATCAACATCATCATCAACATCATCATCAACATCAACATCAACATCATCATCAACATCATCATCAACATCATCATCAACATCATCATCAACATCATGATCAACATCATCATCAACATCATCAGCAACATAATCAGCAACATCATCATCAACATCATGAGCAACATCATCAACAACATCATCATCAGCAACATCATCATCAGCAACATCATCATCAGCAACATCATCATTATCATCATCATCATCATCTTCATCATCATCATCATGATCATCATCATCATCATCATCATCATCATCATCATCATCATCATCATCATCATCATCATCATCATCATCATCATCATCATCATCATCATCATCATCATCATCATCATCATCATCATCATCATCATCATCATCATCATCATCATCATCATCATCATCATCATCATCATCATCATCATCATCATCATCATCATCATCATCATCATCATCATCATCATCATCATCATCATCATCATCATCATCATCATCATCATCATCATCATCATCATCATCATCATCATCATCATCATCATCATCATCATCATCATCATCATCATTATCATCATCATCATGCCCGGAGGCGGTGTTGTACCGCCTCCGGGCATACCACACCGCCTCCGGGCATACAACACCGCCTCCGGGCATACTACACCGCCTCCGGGCATACCACACCGCCTCCAGGCATACAACACCGCCTCCGGGCAAACTACACCGCCTCCGGGCATACCACACCGCCTCCGGGCATACAACACCGCCTCCGGGCATACTACACCGCCTCCGGGCATACCACACCGCCTCCGGGCATACAACACCGCCTCCGGGCATACTACACCGCCTCCGGGCATACCACAC
>JAXIVJ010005260.1:0-75537 GCA_036785665.1 Chirona hameri | reverse complement strand
AGGATTGGACATTTAGTTTCAATTTGAGCATTCGGCCGTTGGGCCCCCCAACCATTTAATAAAGTTCCACCACTGGGCCCCACCTTATAGCTAGTGGCCCCACGGGGCCGCCTCAGCATTTCGTAAGGGGGGCACGGGCCCGTGTGCCCCCCCCCCCCTTGTGTGCGCCTCTGACGATTACAAGTAAGAAATGTTAGGGAATGCCAAGATGAATGATCGGTTGCCATGACAACTCGATGACGCTTGTCAGTGAATCAGTGATTTGGATGTTTAATGTTTTGCCTTTTTGTCTCCAATCGCTGGTATGCTTTAATGGTTCACTTTGCGCCTGTTGCAAGAGTGCGGTGTTAAGTAGTTTGTAGCTCGTATAGTTTATTAGTTTATTGAGTGTAAAGGTGCGACGAAAGTTTTTATTCTGAAGGAGTGAGATAGTCTTACTCCTTCGTAAGAGACCTATCACCTCGTCGAACATTTTCACAAAAAGCTATTCAACATACGTTTCCAGCAGTTGTCGCTGTGGCGGTTACTTTCGTCAAGTAAGGTAATTGCTATTTTGTTGTTTCTATACAATAAGACACAATGAATAGAAGCAGCAAAAAACTCATGGTACCGCACGAGTTGCGGCCAGCAAATACTGCTCAGAGGCACAATCGAGCAGAACCGACTTTCGACCGAGCTGAAGAAACTAGAACGCGACAAAAAGATCAGCATCAGCCAACTGAGCGCCAGCCAGGCAGTGCTCCATAAGAGTCTGCGAGCGATGGTCACCGGGGGTCAGCAGTCGTCACAGAATATGATGGACACCTCTCAGACAGGGCCCAGCCCCGCACCCAGTGTCCTAAACCCCAACATCGGCTCCTCGCGGGTTCGTGTGACGGACGGAACTCCGCGGTCCGTCAGCCGCATCAACGTCATCATGTCCCGACCCGGACGTGCTGGCCGCCAACTCGACGAAGTCTTTCCACGGCCAGATCATCGGCGGCCAGGCGAGCTGGTGCGCAAGCTAGAATCGAACCGCAACGTGCGCATGTCGCAGAGTTCTGTCGGCTCCAGCGTCACGCAAATGAGCCGCTCCTCGATGGGGGTGATTATGGACGGCTCTCTGTACAACGTGCCGGAGAATGGCGCCGTCACGGGCGTCCAGTTCACGGAGGAAGACGTGGAGCAGGGCGTTCGTGATCACCAGCCGGAGATGGGACCGGCTGCGTCCTCGGAAGCCTCACAGCCGACTCAGAGCGGCCTAGGGTCGCCACTGGTGCCAGCCGTGCTTCTACCGGCACTGGGAGAGGTGGATGTGGACCAGCCGGCTGAGGCTGAGGCTCCAGCTGCCGCCGGGGGAGAGACGGCGTCCGAGGCGGCGGCGGATTCCACCAAATCCGACATCCAGCTGACGGTGCCGGAAATGCCGGCAGCGCTACGATCCGAGCCGGCGGCGCCGGAGATGCCAGTGAACGTCGCCGAATCGTCCCCGGACCACTCGATACCGACCAGCCGTCCCGAGACGAGCTCAGCAAGGGCCCGCGGGCTCGGTCGGATCAGCCACACCTCCCGTACTTCCACCGGCGCGCTCTCCACCGCCCCGGCGCCGCCCGTGTTTCCTGCTACGATCTCCCAACAGGCCTACACGCGCGCTGTGGAGCGGGCCTTCGCTAACAAGTGCCTCAAGCACTCCAAATTTGTCACCGATCTAGAGATGAATGAGTTTGTGACCAAGTATCTGCTGATCGAACAGCAGAATGAGAATTTCAAACGAGCGAATGAGTTTGTGTGCCAGGTAGTTGATGCACAAATGGAGCTGCAGTGAATATCACTCGAGTGACCCGTCAACTTCTGATACCAACGTTGAACGACACCTTTAACAAATATAAATTATACCACGATGCATATAAGTGTTGTCAAAAGCTATAATTGCTATCAAATTGTCGGCAATAATGCTCATAACAGCCATCCATCGAATATGTTATTACAATTTCCAAGCATGTTAAAGGAAATAGTTCACCTTCGGAAATTTTTCAAAACACGATTTTATTATATTTTGTAATACAGTTTCTTTTTTTCTTTTTAAAAATGGTCCTACATCGCGCCAATTCAGGACAGAAGGTTGTAAATTAGTGATTTTATGGTGTGCATTATTGGTCTGCGCATGCTCCATGGCAGTGCTGACACTTTCAGACGGTACGGTACATCATATATGCGCCGTATTCCTTCGCCAAAAAGTCAAATATCTTCGGCTGGAGAGTCTTTTCAGCCAAGAAAAGTTCCATATAAGGATTTCTCAACACGGGCTACAAAACTGCTATTTCAGTTCAAAACCCATGTTAAAGGTGAACTATTTCCTTTAATCACTCGGTCTTCTTACGGTAGTATTCTGTACGTGTGTCGCGTGCAATAAAGACGTACAAACTTTGGTTTAACACCTGGAACTGCCATAGCGCATACTATAACTTATAAGTTCACAGGACACCTTTGCAACCCCGATTGGATATCACTGGAAAGCCAGAAATGGTGGGGCGTGGATTTGTGCTATCCTTCATAGTTCCTTATGTAAGATGACCCGTGAAGTCATTATGGTCACAACTAGAGGTGGCAAAAGTTGATCTTCTTTACCCAGGCCCGACCCGGTCCCAAGAGCTGAAAAAAATGGACCCAGTTATACCCGGTGCAAGGCAAGTTTGGACCCAGGGGACCCAACTAGCAAAATGTTTGGCGTTTGGACCCAGTCTGTACCCGGTATCATTTGGCGGGACCCAGTGGGACCAACTGGGTCCAGACCATGGGTCTAGAGACCGGGTCCTCGGGTTCACGTTTTTCCACCTCTAGGCTCTAGTCACAACTCAGTACTCACACTGGCGGCCGCAGTCGCGTGTTTTGAATCTCAGCCAAGTTCAGGAGGACATTGCCACCGGCTAGTACTTAGGGAGACATAAGTCAGTCAAAAATATAGATATTGCTTTGAAATTTTGCTTGGGCATCGTCCATACTTGGTTCACCAATATATCTTCCGGTTTTTTAATATGTTTGAAAAGTTTGATTTTGTGGACATTTTCCCCCAAAAAAAACTTTTTTTTCATCACAAAATAAAAATTCAAATATATTCAAAACCGGAAGATGTATTAGAGAACCAAGTATGGACGATGCCCAAACAAAATTTCTAAGCAATATCTATATTTTTGACTGACTTATGTCTCCCTAAGTACTAGCCGGTGGCAATTTCCTCCTTAAAGGGAAATAATGACCTTTTGATTTTGTTAGCAACAATTTCTTAGGCTACCGTTATGGTTTGAAAATTATTTATTTAAATTTAAGAATTCAATAAAATTATTCCCAAATTCAAAGTTGTAAGTTTGGAAAAAATACAAAACAAGTACCTTGTGTACTTCATGAAGGTCATTGACAAATTCGTCCTTCCCTACCATTGTTTACATCGAGTGCGGCATTTTTGGAGGCTCTGTGACGTTTCCGATCAAACTGAGCGCTGCTCGGACACACGCTAGTAGCGCTTTCGTTCTCCATGGCAACCAGGCGTCAGCCAATCAAAAGCCAGAAAGGGAATACTTTCTGGCTTTTCATTGGCTCACGCCTGGTTGCCATGGAGAACGAAAGCGCTACTAGCGCTACTAGCGTGCGTTCGCTACAGAGCGTCACGAATGTTGCTGATGCGCCAAAGATGTAAACACTAACGGGTTGTGTCTATTCAATGATAAGGGTATGGTAGAACAAGCTGAAGAGGAATCTTTCAAGCATCTATTTCACAAACATTTGGCATATAGAGACATTTTAATGGAAGTTTGGTTTAAGTTAGGCGAATTTCATTGTATCATTCAGTTGTACTTAGAAACATTGACGTCTTTTTCATTTGTATCTTAAGATGGTGTTAGCGAACTGCCGGAAAACGTTCAAACATAGATCGTTGCTACTAAATAGCAAAGGTATGGTAGACAAAGTTGAAGATATTATTCGAATTTTGTTTTATGAATCAAGAAGTGATTGTTGCGTTACGACAACGCCATCATCACCTTAGACATGTTCTATTTCATGGTTATTAAGCAAGTATATTCAAATTTAAATCAAGCGCGGATGGCAAAAACATTCAAGTACCATAAAATGGGTCAAGTACTTACCGATCCGTTGTTTTCAGCGGGGAGCGCTTGAGCGGGTCCAAATTGAAATAACTTTGGCTAGGAACAGTTTTAGGCAAAAGGTGATAAATTTACAATATATTTTGGTCTCGTCTGTCGATTTCAAGTGATAACTCCATTTTTTTGGGAAAATGTCATTATTTCCCTTTAAGGCTGATGATCCAAAACGCGCGCCGCAGACGCTGATAAAGGGAGGGGGGGGGGTAACATGACCGATAGCTGCGTTACGGCTAGGGGAGGGGGGGGGGGGGGGCACCTGCGGAAGGCATTACGGCTGGGGCCGTAACGCAGAAAAAAACGTACATCCTGAACGATATTTTAAACGGTATGCATTATGATCAGTTTTACTAAGTAGATTAGCGCTAACGACGATGTTTATATATGTTCGTCGATCATGCCCTGAGGGCATACAGTTTTTTGGCATTTGTGGCCGTTCTATGGGATGACCAGTGTTTTCACATATTTTTTTTGGAAAGGGGACGACTTTCCCTACATGCTCTGTGAAATTCAGCCCGATCTGAGGGGCCGTCGATCCCTGCTGAATCCCTGCTGAATCCCTGCTGAATCCCTGCTGAATCCCTGCTGAATCCCTGCTGAATTCCTGCTGAATCCCTGCTGAATCCCTGCTGAATCCCTGCTGAATCCCTGCTTACTTCCGCTGCATGCTTCTGAGTTCGTAACCGCTATTTTGTCTCAGCCGCGCAGATTACTGCACCATCGAATTTGATGCAGATAACAAATTGATGGACAGTTATGTCGACCAAGTCCTCGTTATCTGATACAAGTCTCGAAGAACGCCAAAGTTTAACGCTGATAATTGCTGAAATAATGGACTAAATGAGCATTGAGGTCCGCGCTGGTATATGTCTTAAACGCGTTTAAAGCTCATACAAGTGCAAAAGAGTGCATTTCCTTTCAGGACGGAAACCCGTATAATCAAAAGTTTAACGCTGATCGTGCGCAAGTCATCTTTAAGGTCAAGGTCATCTTCAAGGTCAAACTCAATGTCAAAGGACGGGGTACCGCATAACGTCCCGAATTTATCGCCGGATCCTTTCCAAAGTGGTCTCAGATGATAGACAGGGTCCATATATAACGTCCATCACTGTGACCTGACCCGTGATCTTTGACCTTGGAGGTCAAATTCGAGGTCAAAGGACGGAGTACCGCATAACATCCCAAAATTATTGCCGGATCCTTCCAAAAGTGGTCCCCAATGATAGACAGGGCATAGTCCATATCTAACGTCCGTCACCGTGACCTGACCCGTGACCTTTGACCTTTGAGGTCAAATTTGAGGTCAAAGGACGGAGTACCGCATAACGTCCCGAATCTATTGCCGGAACATTTCTAAAGTGGTCCCAGATGATAGAAAGGGTCCATATCTAACGTCCGTCACCGTGACCTGACCCGTGACCTTTGACCTTGGAGGTCAAATTCGAGTTAAAAGGACGGGGTACCGCATAACGTCTCGAATTTATGGCGGGATCCTTTCCAAAGTGGTCCCAGATGATAGACAGGGTCTACATCTAACGTCCATCACCGTGACCTGACCCCGTCCTTTCACCTGGAATTTGACCTCCGGTTGGAGGTCAAATCCTCCAATTGAGGTCAAATTCGAGGTGAAAGGAAGGGGTCGGGTTACGGTGACGGGCGTTAGATGTTGGCTCTGTCTCATCTGGGACCACTTTTGGAAGGATCCGGCAATGCATTCGGGACGTTATTGGGTACCCCGCCCTTTGACCTTGATTTTGACCTTGAAGTTGACCTTGTACAGCAAAATGAAGGTCATATTCGTGATCAGCGTGCCAGAATTGACCTTGGGCCGAGGTGGGCTAAATCTGAATCCGTCGCTGAATAAGTCGCTGAATAAGTCGCTAACTTCACGGACGTTCAACAGTTCTGGTTTACGCGTCAGCCGATTTGAAGATCTTCGGAACGGAGGATCGATAGGCGTAAAGTTCGCAGCGGTAGTAGCAATGCTTAGTTGAGATAGGGTGCAGTTATATCTCGGATACAGAATCTACATTTATTTCGAATCAGACCGTAGGGGTATCACGAGAAAATGAGACTGGAGCAAAAGGTACGGTCAAAAATCATGCTATCCCCTCCCCCTAGGGCTAAAGGGGTCCCCTGGAGCCACCGGTGCCCCTCCCCATAATATAAGCTCGCCTCGCCAAAATGCCCACCCAGTCCAAAATCCTTACGGGAGGCCCTGGAACGACCGCACATTTTTTGGAGGTGGTCACTTGACTTGACCTGACCTGAGATGACCCGAGGTAAAAAAAAAATCATACCGTGTGGGTAATTGATGCCCCAACAGCTGTGCCGAATTTCTCGGCGCTGCGCGCCGCCATTGAAACTCCGGTGACAATGCCCTTGTTCTGATACAGAGTCGAGTGAACCTGTAAAAAGTTGGGGGGGGGTGGGGGGGGGTGCGAGTTGCCCCCATGGCTCATCTCGTCCAGCGTCGCTCGGATGTGACTATAAGGCGTACTCGTGGCAACTGTGGAGATCAGTTAGAGCTGCCAAAAATTAGAATGAAACGCGCCAGACGCAGTTTTCCGTTTAGGGCTGTCTCCTCATGGAACAGCCAGAGACCGCGCAAAGGATGACAGGAGAAGTTGAAAGTGACCATCTGCGATGTGTTTGTACTGCAAGTGTCTATTCTAGTATTAGAATCGCTTTTATTGTATACCTTTAATGATAGGACTTCACATGCTGTATTTAGTTAGGTATTTTACTGCCTGTATATGACGAGAGGGCTGAAAAGCCATCATTTATGGAGACCTCAATACACTTGACTTGACTTGACTTGACATGGCCCCCACGGTTCCCACGTCCCTGCCCCCGGTCAACAACTTTTGTTTTTGACGGCGACTGTGACTGCGTCCTAGAGCTGCCACTTTTCAAGTCTGAGACTACCCGCGCCGCGCCGCAAACACTGTTCAACTACCCACCACTACCCATGTGCTCAAATAAGCTGTCAACTACCCACAACTACCCTCAACATAAATTGTACTATTTTGGGATTGAAGAGAATTAAAGCAAAAAACTTTAAATTATGCAAATTCATGCAATACACTTGAATGATATTGCTGATATGAAAGCGCAGTCACTGAAATAAGGTTGCAAACTTTCCTTATTGGAAAAGTTGAAAATTCTGTTACCCGCCAACTACCCACTTCAGCCAAATGATTGCTTGTGCTAAACACAACTACCCACGTGGGTAGTAACTACCCACGTCTCGTGGGTAAGCGGGTAGAAAAGTGGTACCTCTACTGCGTCCCCCCAGTAAAAAATCCGTGGCGACGCTCCTGCTAAAGCCAATGACGTCTCTCTTTACCAAATGGTGATGGTAGTCGGCTTGCTTTGATGTTAACCTTGGAGATATTTACTACGTTTCAATGGTTTGGTATTTTTTTTTACATTCAAAGCGCCATAATTGTCTCGAAATAATTGTGCCCATACTTGTGGCAGGTGGAGGAGGCAGCTGTCCGCCTACTCAAGAAGTGTGTGTGTGTGTGTGTGTGTGTGTGTGTGTGTGTGTGTGTGTGTGTGTGTGTGTCTGTGTCTGTGTCTGTGTCTGTGTCTGTGTCTGTGTCTGTGTCTGTGTCTGTGTCTGTGTCTGTGTCTGTGTCTGTGTCTGTGGCTGTGGCTGTGGCTGTGGCGGTGTCGGTGTCGGGGTGCGTGCGTGCGTGCGTGCGTGCGTGCGTGCGTGCGTGCGTGCGTGCGTGCGTGCGTGCGTGCGTGCGTGCGTGCGTGCGTGCGTGCGTGCGTGCGTGCGTGCGTGCGTGCGTGCGTGCGTGCGTGCGTGCGTGCGTGCGTGCGTGCGTGCGTGCGTGCGTGCGTGCGTGCGTGCGTGCGTGCGTGCGTGCGTGCGTGCGTGCGTGCGTGCGTGCGTGCGTGCGTGCGTGCGTGCGTGCGTGCGTGCGTGCGTGCGTGCGTGCGTGCGTGCGTGCGTGCGTGCGTGCGTGCGTGCGTGCGTGCGTGCGTGCGTGCGTGCGTGCGTGCGTGCGTGCGTGCGTGCGTGCGTGCGTGCGTGCGTGCGTGCGTGCGTGCGTGCGTGCGTGCGTGCGTGCGTGCGTGCGTGCGTGCGTGCGTGCGTGCGTGCGTGCGTGCGTGCGTGCGTGCGTGCGTGCGTGCGTGCGTGCGTGCGTGCGTGCGTGCGTGCGTGCGTGCGTGCGTGCGTGCGTGCGTGCGTGCGTGCGTGCGTGCGTGCGTGCGTGCGTGCGTGCGTGCGTGCGTGCGTGCGTGCGTGCGTGCGTGCGTGCGTGCGTGCGTGCGTGCGTGCGTGCGTGCGTGCGTGCGTGCGTGCGTGCGTGCGTGCGTGCGTGCGTGCGTGCGTGCGTGCGTGCGTGCGTGCGTGCGTGCGTGCGTGCGTGCGTGCGTGCGTGCGTGCGTGCGTGCGTGCGTGCGTGCGTGCGTGCGTGCGTGCGTGCGTGCGTGCGTGCGTGCGTGCGTGCGTGCGTGCGTGCGTGCGTGCGTGCGTGCGTGCGTGCGTGCGTGCGTGCGTGCGTGCGTGCGTGCGTGCGTGCGTGCGTGCGTGCGTGCGTGCGTGCGTGCGTGCGTGCGTGCGTGCGTGCGTGCGTGCGTGCGTGCGTGCGTGCGTGCGTGCGTGCGTGCGTGCGTGCGTGCGTGCGTGCGTGCGTGCGTGCGTGCGTGCGTGCGTGCGTGCGTGCGTGCGTGCGTGCGTGCGTGCGTGCGTGCGTGCGTGCGTGCGTGCGTGCGTGCGTGCGTGCGTGCGTGCGTGCGTGCGTGCGTGCGTGCGTGCGTGCGTGCGTGCGTGCGTGCGTGCGTGCGTGCGTGCGTGCGTGCGTGCGTGCGTGCGTGCGTGCGTGCGTGCGTGCGTGCGTGCGTGCGTGCGTGCGTGCGTGCGTGCGTGCGTGCGTGCGTGCGTGCGTGCGTGCGTGCGTGCGTGCGTGCGTGCGTGCGTGCGTGCGTGCGTGCGTGCGTGCGTGCGTGCGTGCGTGCGTGCGTGCGTGCGTGCGTGCGTGCGTGCGTGCGTGCGTGCGTGCGTGCGTGCGTGCGTGCGTGCGTGCGTGCGTGCGTGCGTGCGTGCGTGCGTGCGTGCGTGCGTGCGTGCGTGCGTGCGTGCGTGCGTGCGTGCGTGCGTGCGTGCGTGCGTGCGTGCGTGCGTGCGTGCGTGCGTGCGTGCGTGCGTGCGTGCGTGCGTGCGTGCGTGCGTGCGTGCGTGCGTGCGTGCGTGCGTGCGTGCGTGCGTGCGTGCGTGCGTGCGTGCGTGCGTGCGTGCGTGCGTGCGTGCGTGCGTGCGTGCGTGCGTGCGTGCGTGCGTGCGTGCGTGCGTGCGTGCGTGCGTGCGTGCGTGCGTGCGTGCGTGCGTGCGTGCGTGCGTGCGTGCGTGCGTGCGTGCGTGCGTGCGTGCGTGCGTGCGTGCGTGCGTGCGTGCGTGCGTGCGTGCGTGCGTGCGTGCGTGCGTGCGTGCGTGCGTGCGTGCGTGCGTGCGTGCGTGCGTGCGTGCGTGCGTGCGTGCGTGCGTGCGTGCGTGCGTGCGTGCGTGCGTGCGTGCGTGCGTGCGTGCGTGCGTGCGTGCGTGCGTGCGTGCGTGCGTGCGTGCGTGCGTGCGTGCGTGCGTGCGTGCGTGCGTGCGTGCGTGCGTGCGTGCGTGCGTGCGTGCGTGCGTGCGTGCGTGCGTGCGTGCGTGCGTGCGTGCGTGCGTGCGTGCGTGCGTGCGTGCGTGCGTGCGTGCGTGCGTGCGTGCGTGCGTGCGTGCGTGCGTGCGTGCGTGCGTGCGTGCGTGCGTGCGTGCGTGCGTGCGTGCGTGCGTGCGTGCGTGCGTGCGTGCGTGCGTGCGTGCGTGCGTGCGTGCGTGCGTGCGTGCGTGCGTGCGTGCGTGCGTGCGTGCGTGCGTGCGTGCGTGCGTGCGTGCGTGCGTGCGTGCGTGCGTGCGTGCGTGCGTGCGTGCGTGCGTGCGTGCGTGCGTGCGTGCGTGCGTGCGTGCGTGCGTGCGTGCGTGCGTGCGTGCGTGCGTGCGTGCGTGCGTGCGTGCGTGCGTGCGTGCGTGCGTGCGTGCGTGCGTGCGTGCGTGCGTGCGTGCGTGCGTGCGTGCGTGCGTGCGTGCGTGCGTGCGTGCGTGCGTGCGTGCGTGCGTGCGTGCGTGCGTGCGTGCGTGCGTGCGTGCGTGCGTGCGTGCGTGCGTGCGTGCGTGCGTGCGTGCGTGCGTGCGTGCGTGCGTGCGTGCGTGCGTGCGTGCGTGCGTGCGTGCGTGCGTGCGTGCGTGCGTGCGTGCGTGCGTGCGTGCGTGCGTGCGTGCGTGCGTGCGTGCGTGCGTGCGTGCGTGCGTGCGTGCGTGCGTGCGTGCGTGCGTGCGTGCGTGCGTGCGTGCGTGCGTGCGTGTGTGTGTGTGTGTGTGTGTGTGTGTGTGTGTGTGTGTGTGTGTGTGTGTGTGTGTGTGTGTGTGTGTGTGTGTGTGTGTGTGTGTGTGTGTGTGTGTGTGTGTGTGTGTGTGTGTGTGTGTGTGTGTGTGTGTGTGTGTGTGTGTGTGTGTGTGTGTGTGTGTGTGTGTGTGTGTGTGTGTGTGTGTGTGTGTGTGTGTGTGTGTGTGTGTGTGTGTGTGTGTGTGTGTGTGTGTGTGTGTGTGTGTGTGTGTGTGTGTGTGTGTGTGTGTGTGTGTGTGTGTGTGTGTGTGTGTGTGTGTGTGTGTGTGTGTGTGTGTGTGTGTGTGTGTGTGTGTGTGTGTGTGTGTGTGTGTGTGTGTGTGTGTGTGTGTGTGTGTGTGTGTGTGTGTGTGTGTGTGTGTGTGTGTGTGTGTGTGTGTGTGTGTGTGTGTGTGTGTGTGTGTGTGTGTGTGTGTGTGTGTGTGTGTGTGTGTGTGTGTGTGTGTGTGTGTGTGTGTGTGTGTGTGTGTGTGTGTGTGTGTGTGTGTGTGTGTGTGTGTGTGTGTGTGTGTGTGTGTGTGTGTGTGTGTGTGTGTGTGTGTGTGTGTGTGTGTGTGTGTGTGTGTGTGTGTGTGTGTGTGTGTGTGTGTGTGTGTGTGTGTGTGTGTGTGTGTGTGTGTGTGTGTGTGTGTGTGTGTGTGTGTGTGTGTGTGTGTGTGTGTGTGTGTGTGTGTGTGTGTGTGTGTGTGTGTGTGTGTGTGTGTGTGTGTGTGTGTGTGTGTGTGTGTGTGTGTGTGTGTGTGTGTGTGTGTGTGTGTGTGTGTGTGTGTGTGTGTGTGTGTGTGTGTGTGTGTGTGTGTGTGTGTGTGTGTGTGTGTGTGTGTGTGTGTGTGTGTGGGGGACATATGATTTTGCCTCCCCCCATAAATTTGTAAGAGACTAGAAAATCCATACTCCAAGAAGTTGGTTCGATTTTTCTTTTTGACCGAAACAATGACCCAGGGCTCCGATGTGCCCACAGTCACCCTGATGGGTCTTCTAAGGCCGACAGAAGGCCCTCGGTAGGCCATGAGGGGCCCTCAGAAGGCCTGAGACTTCAACATTGGCCTGTCTGACGTTTTTTTGCGACCATTTAGAGGCCCTGCAAAATATAGTGGCCTAAATCAGAGGAGATACCATTTCGCGGCATTTTTTTGTGGGGGGGGGGGGGCCTTTGACCGTGGGAGGAGGCCCTTTTGCCGAGGGGACCCTCTGGGTTTCTTTGCCCACCATCCGAAAATACGATCCGCCGCCACTGGTACTACTCATAATGGTGTCTCAAAACCTAAGTAATACCGATATCAGTCACATTGGTATGGATTGTCTAGTCGGTTTATATAAGCTGACACAATCTATGGGGTTACGTCCTTGAAAAATACACAAATATAGCTAACCTACTCCTACAGCCTCTTATGTCGACAATTTCCGCAGATGTCCTCATCCTCAGCTAAGAACGCAGACTTGGGTGTACATTTTTAGCTTATGAGGTATTCTGGGAAAATACTGCTATGTTGACAGATACAATCGTTATGTCGACTTTCACATACACCTTTAAATATTGTCTTACGCTTCATACAAATAAGGAAATGCTTAAAATGCACACGCACACACGCCCGTACATTGCCAGCGAACCAATATGGCGAACCCGTTGAAATGTAAACAAACAATTCTCCCCCGCCTCACGTCATCACCACCTGACCAATCACCGTCGAACTTGCTCAAGACTGATTGGTCAATACTAGCTGATAGCAAAATATAGCTTATGACTTATGAGCAGATCCGATAAATACGGCCAAGATGATGTAACGGAAGTTAGCCCACATTCAGCCTACATTCAGCCCAGCCTAGATTCGGGCTACCATATGTAGGGAAAAACCTTTATTGCCTCATTTCTCCCTAACCAAACCAGCAATAGGGTTTGCAGGGGTATCAACAGAAAGTACTCATCAGCCCAAAGACAGCCGGGCCGAAAAAATCGACACTTTTCCTATAGGAAAAAAAGTTATAGGCAAAACCATATTTTGGGCCTCTGAGGGGGCCCCTACGATTTCCTTCAAAATCAGCACAGACACTCCTCTCTACGAGGAAAGTAATCTGGCTGAAGAGACCATCAATTGCATTGAAGTCTAAGGGGTCAAAACCCTACTTTCTAAGGGGTGAAATCTACTTTCCCCATTTTCCCCGAAAGTTTATTTTCGAAACTGCTCGAAATGGATATCAATCGAAAGCACTCATCAGCCCAAAGACAGCCGTGGCGAAAAAAATCGACACTTTTTGCATAGGAAAAAAGTTATAGGCAAACCTATATTTGGGGCCTATGAGGGGGCCCCTACGATTTTCTTCAAAATCGGCACAGACACTCTTCTCTACGAGGCAAGTAATCTGGCTGAAGAGACCATCATTTGCATTGAAGTCTAAGGGGTCAAAACCCTACTTTCTAAGGGGGGAAATCCACTTTCCCCATTTTCCCCCAAAGTTTATTTTTTAAACTGCTGGCAATTGGTATCAATCGAAAGCACTCATCAGCCCAAAGAAAGCCGTGCCGAAACAATCAAAACTTTTCCCATAGGAAGAAAGTTATAGGCAAAACTATATTTTGGGCCTGCGAAGGGGCCCCTACGATTTTCTTCAAAATCGGCACAGACACTCTTCTCTACGAGGCAAGTAATTTGGCTGAAGACACCATCATTTGCATTGAAGTCTAAGGGGTCAAAACCCTACTTTCTAAGGGGTGAAATCTACTTTCCCCATTTCCCCCCAAAGTTTATTTTCTAAACTGCTTGAAATGGGTATCAATCAAAAGCACTCATCAGCCCAAAGAAAGCCGTGCCGAAACAATCGACACTTTTCCCATAGGAAGAAAGTTATAGGCAAAAATATATATTGGGCCTTAGAGGGGGCCCCTACGATTTTCTTCAAAATCGGCACAGACACTCTTCTCTGCGAGGCAAGTAATCTGGCTGAAAAGACCATCATTTGCATTGAAGTCTAAGGGGTCAAAACCCTACTTTCTAAGGGGCAAAATATACTTTCCCCATTTTCCCCCAAAGTTTTTTTTTTGAAACTGCTTGAAATGGGTATCATTCGAAAGCACTCATCAGCCCAAAGACAGCCGTGACAAAAAATTGACACTTTTCTCATAGGAACAAAGTTATAGGCAAAACTATATTTTGGGCCTATGAGGGGGCCCCTACGATTTTCTTCAAAATCAGCACAGACACTCTTCTCTGCGAGGCAAGTAATCTGGCTGAAAAGTCTATCATTTGCATTGAAGTCTAAGGGGTCAAAACCCTACTTTCTAAGGGGGGAAATCTACTTTCCCCATTTTCCCCCAAAGTTTATTTTCTAAACTGCTTGAAATGAATATCAATCGAAATCACTCATCAGCCCAAAGATAGCCGTGCCGAAACAATTGACACTTTTCCGATAGGAAAAAAGTTATAGGCAAACATATATTTGGGGCCTATGAGGGGGCCCCTACGATTTTCTTCAAAATCGGCACAGACACTCTTCTCTACGAGGCAAGTAATCTGGCTGAAGAGACCATCATTTGCATTGAAGTCTAAGGGGTCAAAACCCTACTTTCTAAGGGGGGAAATCTACTTTCCCCATTTCCCCCAAAGTTTATTTTCTAAACTGCTTGAAATGGGTATCAATCGAAAGTACTCATCAGCCCAAAGAAAGCCGTGCCGAAACAATCGACACTTTTACCATAGGAAGAAAGTTATAGGCAAAACTATATTTTGGGCCTAGGAGGGGGCCCCTACGATTTTCTTCAAAATCGGCACAGACACTCTTCTCTACGAGGCAAGTAATCTGGCTGAAGAGACCATCATTTGCATTGAAGTCTAAGGGGTGAAAACCCTACTTTCTAAGGGGTGAAATCTACTTTCCCCATTTCCCCCCAAAGTTTATTGTCTAAACTGCTTGAAATGGGTTTCAATCCAAAGCACTCATCAGCCCAAAGAAAGCCGTGGCGAAAAAATCGACACTTTTCCGATAGGAAAAAAGTTATAGGCAAACCTATATTTGGGGCCTACGAGGGGGCCCCTACGATTTTCTTCAAAATCGGCACAGACACTCTTCTCTACGAGGCAAGTAATCTGGCTGAAGAGACCATCATGTGTATTGAAGTCTAAGGGGTCAAAACCCTACTTTCTAAGGGGTGAAATCTACTTTCCCCATTTCCCCCCAAAGTTTATTTTCTAAACTGCTTGCAATGGGTATCAATCGAAAGCACTCATCAGCCCAAAGAAAGCTGTGCCGATACAATCGACACTTTTCCCATAGGAAGAAAGTTATAGGCAAAACTATATTTTGGGCCTATGAAGGGGCCCCTACGATTTTCTTCAAAATCGGCACAGACACCCTTCTCTACGAGGCAAGTAATCTGGCTGAAGAGACAATCATTTGCATTGAAGTATAAGGGGTCAAAACCCTACTTTCTAAGGGATGAAATATACTTTCCCCATTTCCCCCCAAAGTTTATTTTCAAAACTGCTTGAGATGGGTATCAATCGAAAACACTCATCAGCCCAAAGACAGCCGTGGCAAAACAATCGATACTTTTCCCATAGGAAGAAAGTTATAGGCAAACCTATATTTGGAGCCTATGAGGGGGCCCCTACGATTTTCTTCAAAATCGGCACAGACAATCTTTTCTACGAGGCAAGTAATCTGGCTGAAGAGACCATCATTTGCATTGAAGTCTAAGGGGGTCAAAACCCTACTTTCTAAGGGGTGAAATCTACTTTCCCTATTTTCCCCCAAAGTTTATTTTCGAAACTGCTTGAAATGGATATCAATCGAAAGCACTCAACATCCAAAAGACAGCCGTGGAGAAAAAATTGACACTTTTCTGATAGGAAAAAAAGTTATAGGCAAAACTATATTTTGGGCCTATGAGGGGGCCCCTACGATTTTCTTCAAAATCAACACAGACACTCTTCTCTACGAGGAAAGTAATCTGGCTGAAGAGACCATCATTTGCATTGAAGTCTAAGGGGTCAAACCCCTACTTTCTAAGCGGTGAAATCTACTTTCCCCATTTCCCCCCAAAGTTTATTGTCTAAACTGCTTGAAATGGGTATCAATCCAAAACACCCATCAGCCCAAAGAAAGCCGTGGCCAAAAAATCGACACTTTTTCGATAGGAAAAAAGTTATAGGAAACCTATATTTGGGGCCTATGAGGGGCCCCTACGATTTTCTTCAAAATCGGCACAGACACTCTTCTCTACGAGGCAAGTAATCTGGCTGAAGAGACCATCATTTGCATTGAAGTCTAAGGGGTCAAAACCCTACTTTCTAAGGGGGGAAATCTACTTTCCCCATTTTCCCCCAAAGTTTATTTTCTAAACTGCTTGAAATGGGTATCAATCGAAAGTACTCATCAGTCCAAAGAAAGCCGTGCCGAAACAATCGACACTTTTCCCATAGGAAGAAAGTTATAGGCAAAACTATATTTTGGGCATATGAGGGGAACCTACGATTTTCTTCAAAATCGGCACAGACACTCTTCTCTACGAGGCAAGTAATATGGCCGAAGAGACCATCATTTGCATTGAAGTCTAAGGGGTCAAAACCCTACTTTCTAAGGGGTGAAATCTACTTTCCCCATTTCCCCCCAAAGTTTATTTTCTAAACAACTGCTTGAAATGGGTATCAATCAAAAGCACTCATCAGCCCAAAGACAGCCGTGACGACAAAATTACACTTTTCCCATAGGAACAAAGTTATAGGCAAAAATATATATTGGGCCTTAGAGGGGGCCCCTACGATTTTCTTCAAAATCGGCACAGACACTCTTCTCTGCGAGGCAAGTAATCTGGCTGAAAAGACCATCATTTGCATTGAAGTCTAAGGGGTCAAAATCCTACTTTCTAAGGGGTAAAATATACTTTCCCCTTTTTCCCCAAAGTTTATTTTTGAAACTGCTCGAAATGGGTATCATTTGAAAGCACTTAACAGCCCAAAGACAGCCGTGACAAAAAAATTGACACTTTTCCTATAGGAACAAAGTTATAGGCAAAACTATATTTTAGGCCTATGAGGGGGCCCCTACGATTTTCTTCAAAATCAGCACAGACACTCTTCTCTGCGAGGCAAGTAATCTGGCTGAAAAGACCATCATTTGCATTGAAGTCTAAGGGGTCAAAACCCTACTTTCTAAGGGGAAAAATATACTTTCTCCATTTTCCCCCAAAGTTTATTTTCTAAACTGCTTGAAATGAATATCAATCGAAAGCACTCATCAGCCCAAAGAAAGCCGTGCCGAAACGATTTACACTTTTCCGATAGGAAATATTTTTTATAGGCAAACATATATTTGGGGCCTATGAGGGGGCCCCTACGATTTCCTTCAAAATCGGCACAGACACTCTTCTCTACGAGGCAAGTGATCTGGCTGAAGAGACCATCATTTGCATTGAAGTCTAAGGGGTCAAAACCCTACTTTCTAAGGGGTTGAAATCTACTTTCCCCATTTCCCCCCAAAGTTTATTTTCAAAACTGCTTGAAATGGGTATCAATCGAAATCACTCATCAGCCCAAAGACAGCCGTGGCAAAACAATCGACACTTTTCCGATAGGAAGAAAGTTATAGGCAAACCTATATTTGGAGCCTATGAGGGGGCCCCTACGATTTTCTTGTAGATTTCACCCCTTAGAAAGAAGGGTTTTGACCCCTTAGACTTCAATGCAAATTATGGTCTCTTGAGCCAGATTAATTTCCTCGTAGAGAAGAGTGTCTGTGCTGATTTTGAAGAAAATCGTAGGGGCCCCCTCATAGGCCCAAAATATAGTTTTGCCTATAACTTTTTTTCCTATAAGAAAAGTGTCATTTTTTTTGCCACGGCTTTCTTTGGGCTCATGAGTTCTTTCGATTGATTTCCATTTCAAGCAGTTTCGAAAATAAACTTTGGGGGAAAATAAGGAAAGTAGATTTCACTCCTTAGAAAGTAGGGTTTTGACCCCTTAGACTTAAATGCAAATGATGGTCTCTTCAGCCAGATTACTTGCCTCGTAGAGAAGAGTGTCTGTGCCAATTTTTAAGAAAATCGTAGGGGCCCCCTCTTAGGCCCAAAATATAGTTTTGCCTATAACTTTCTTCCTATAAGAAAAGTGTTGATTTTTTTTTGCCAGGGCTGTCTTTGGGGTGATTAGTGCTTTCAATTGATACCCATTTCAAGCAGTTTAGAAAATAAACTTTGGGGGGAAATGGGGGAAGTAGATTTCACCCCTTAGAAAGTAGGGTTTTGACCCCTTAGACTTCAATGCAAATGATGGTATCTTCAGCCATATTATTTTCCTCGTAGAGAAGAGTGTCTGTGCTGATTTTGAAGAAAATGGTAGGGGCCCCCTCTTAGGCCCAAAATATAGTTTTGCCTATAACTTTTTTCCTATAAGAAAAGTGTCCATTTTTTTGCCACGGCTGTCTTTGGGCTGATGAGTGCTTTCGATTGATACCCATTACAAGCAGTTTCGAAAATCAACTTTGTGGGAAAATGGGGAAAGTATATTTTACCCCTTAGAAAGTAGAGTTTTGACCCCTTAGACTTCAATGCAAATGATGGTCTTTTCAGCCAGATTACTTGCCTCATAGAGAAGAGTGTCTGTGCCGATTTTGAAAAAAATCGTAGGGGCCCCCTCATAGGCCCAAAATATAGTTTTGCCTATAACTTTCTTCCTATGGGAAAAGTGTCAAATGTTTCGGCATGGCTTTCTTTGGTCTAATGAGTGCTTTTGATTGATTCCCATTTCAAGCAGTTTATAAAGTAAACTTTGGGGGGAAATGGGGAAAGTAGATTTCACCCCTTAGAAAGTAGGGTTTTGACCCCTTAGACTTCAATGCAAATGATGGTCTCTTCAGCCAGATTACTTGCCTCGTAGAGAAGAGTGTCTGTACCTATTTTGAAGAAAATCGTAGGGGCCCCCTCTTAGGCTCCAAATATAAGTTTGCCTATAACTTTGTTCCTATGGGAAAAGTGTCGATTGTTTTGCCACGGCTGTCTTTGGGCTGACGAGTGTTTTCGATTGATACCCCTTTGAAGCAGTTTTGAAAATAAACTTTGGGGGGAAATGGGGAAAGTAGATTTTACCCCTTAGAAAGTATGGTTTTGACCCCTTAGACTTCAATGCAAATGATGGTCTCTTCAGCCAGATTACTTGCCTCGTAGAGAAGAGTGTCTGTGCCGATTTTGAAGAAAATCGTAGAGGCCCCCTCGTAGGCCCCAAATATAGGTTTGCCTATAACTTTTTTCCTATCGGAAAAGTGTCAATCGTTTCGGCACGGCTTTCTTTGGGCTGATGAGTGCTTTCGATTGATATTCATTTCAAGCAGTTTAGAAAATAAACTTTGGGGGAAAATGGAGAAAGTAGATTTCCCCCCTTAGAAAGTAGGGTTTTGACCCCTTAGACTTCAATGCAAATGATGGTCTTTTCAGCCAGATTACTTGCCTCGCAGAGAAGAGTGTCTGTGCTGATTTTGAAGAAAATCGTAGGGGCCCCCTCATAGGCCCAAAATATAGTTTCGCCTATAACTTTCTTCCTATGGGAAAAATGTCAATTGTTTCGGCATGACTTTCTTTGGTCTGATGAGTGCTTTCGATTGATTCCCATTTCAATCAGTTTAGAAAGTAAACTTTGGGGGAAATGGGGAAAGTAGATTTCACCCCTTAGAAAGTAGGGTTTTGACCCCTTAGACTTAAATGCAAATGATGGTGTCTTCAGCCAGATTACTTGCCTCGTAGAGAAGAGTGTCTGTACCGATTTTGAAGAAAATCGTAGGGGCCCCCTCATAGGCTCCAAATATAGGTTTGCCTATAACTTTCTTCCTATGGGAAAAGTGTCAATTGTTTTGCCACGGCTGTCTTTGGGCTGATTAGTGCTTTCGATTGATACCCATTACAAGCAGTTTGAAAATAAACTTTGGGGGAAAATGGGGAAAGTAGATTTCACCCCTTAGAAAGTAGGGTTTTGACCCCTTAGACTTCAATGCAAATGATGGTCTCTTCAACCAGATTACTTGCCTCGTAGAGAAGAGTGTCTGTGCCGATTTTGAAGGAAATCGTAGGGGCCCCCTCTTAGGCCCCAAATATAGGTTTGCCTATAACTTTTTTTCCTATCGGAAAAGTTTCAATCGTTTCGGCACGGCTTTCTTTGGGCTGATGGGTGCTTTCGATTGATATTCATTTCAAGCAGTTTAGAAAATAAACTTTGGGGGAAAATGGAGAAAGTAGATTTCCCCCTTAGAAAGTAGGGTTTTGACCCCTTAGACTTCAATGCAAATGATGGTCTTTTCAGCCAGATTACTTGCCTCGCAGAGAAGAGTGTCTTTGCTGCTTTTGAAGAAAATCGTAGGGGCCCCCTCATAGGCCCAAAATATAGTTTTGCCTATAACTTTGTTCCTATGGGAAAAGTGTCGATTGTTTCGGCACGGCTTTCTTTGGGCTGATGAGTGCTTTTGATTGATACCCATTTCAAACAGTTTAGAAAATAAACTTTGGGGGGAAATGGGGAAAGTAGATTTCACCCCTTAGAAAGTAGGGTTTTGACCCCTTATACTTCAATGCAAATGATGGTCTCTTCAGCCAAATTACTTGCCTCGTAGAGAAGAGTCTCTGTGCCGATTTTGAAGAAAATCGTAGGGGCCCCTTCATAGGCCAAAAATATAGTTTTGACTATAACTTTCTTCCTATGGGAAAAGTGTGGATTGTTTCGGCACGGCTTTCTTTGGGCTGATGAGTGCTTTCGATTGATGCCAATTGCAAGCAGTTTAGAAAATAAACTTTGGGGGAAAATGGGAAAAGTAGATTTCACCCCTTAGAAAGTAGGGTTTTGACCCCTTAGACTTCAATGCAAATGATGGTCTCTTCAGCCAGATTACTTGCCTCGTAGAGAAGAGTGTCTGTGCCGATTTTGAAGAAAATCGTAGGGGCCCCCTTATAGGCCCCAAATATAGGTTTGTCTCTAACTTTTTTCCTATCGGAAAAGTGTCGATTTTTTTCGCCACGACTTTCTTTGGGCTGATGGGTGCTTTCTATTGATACCCATTTCAAGCAGTTTAGACAATAAACTTTGGGGGGAAATGGGGAAAGTAGATTTCACCCCTTAGAAAGTAGGGTTTTGACCCCTTAGACTTCAATACAAATGATGGTCTCTTCAGCCAAATTACTTTCCTCGTAGATAAGAGTGTCTGTGTTGATTTTGAAGAAAATCGTAGGGGCCCCCTCATAGGCCCAATATATAGTTTTGCCTATAACTTTTTTTCCTATAGGAAAAGTGTCAATTTTTTCGCCACGGCTGTCTTTGGGCTCATGAGTGCTTTCGATTGATTTCCATTTCAAGCCGTTTCGAAAATAAACTTTGGGGAAAATAGGGAAAGTAGATTTCACCCCTTAGAAAGTAGGGTTTTGACCCCTTAGACTTAAATGCAAATGATGGTCTTTTCAGCCAGATTACTTGCCTCATAGAGAAGAGTGTCTGTGCCGATTTTGAAGAAAATCGTAGTGGCCCCCCTCATAGGCCCAAAATATAGTTTTGCCTATAACTTTCTTCCTATGGGAAAAGTGTCAATTTTTTCGGCATGGCTTTCTTTGGTCTAATGAGTGCTTTTGATTGATTCCCATTTCAAGCAGTTTAGAAAGTAAACTTTGGGGGAAATGGGGAAAGTAGATTTCACCCCTTAGAAAGTAGGGTTTTGACCCCTTAGACTTCAATGCAAATGATGGTCTCTTCAGCCAGATTACTTGCCTCGTAGAGAAGAGTGTCTGTACCGATTTTGAAGAAAATCGTAGGGGCCCCCTCTTAGGCCCAAAATATAGTTTTGCCTATAACTTTCTTCCTATAGGAAAAGTGTTGATTTTTTCGCCAGGGCTGTCTTTGGGCTGATTAGTGCTTTCGATTGATACCCATTTTAAGCAGTTTAGAAAATAAACTTTGGGGGGAAATTGGGAAAGTAGATTTCACCCCTTAGAAAGTAGGGTTTTGACCCCTTAGACTTCAATGCAAATGATGGTCTCTTCAGCCATATTATTTTCCTCGTAGAGAAGAGTGTCTGTGCTGATTTTGAAGAAAATCGTAGGGGCCCCCTCTCAGGCCCAAAATATAGTTTTGCCTATAACTTTTTTCCTATAAAAAAGTGTCCATTTTTTCGCCACGGCTGTCTTTGGGCTGATGAGTGCTTTCGATTGATACCCATTACAAGCAGTTTCGAAAATAAACTTTGTGGGAAAATGGGGAAAGTATATTTTACCCCTTAGAAAGTAGAGTTTTGACCCCTTAGACTTCAAGGCAAATGATGGTCTTTTCAGCCAGATTACTTGCCTCATAGAGAAGAGTGTCTGTGTCGATTTTGAAGAAAATCGTAGGGGCCCCCTCATAGGCCCAAAATATAGTTTTGCCTATTAATTTCTTCCTTTGGGAAAGGTGTCAATTGTTTCGGCATGGCTTTCTTTGGTCTAATGAGTGCTTTTGATTGATTCCCATTTCAAGCAGTTTAGAAAGTAAACTTTGGGGGGAAATGGGGAAAGTAGATTTCACCCCTTAGAAACTAGGGTTTTGACCCCTTAGACTTCAATGCAAATGATGGTCTCTTCAGCCAGATTACTTGCCTCGTAGAGAAGAGTGTCTGTACCGGTTTTGAAGAAAATCGTAGGGGCCCCTCTTAGGCTCCAAATATAGGTTTGCCTATAACTTTGTTCCTATGGGAAAAGTGTCGATTGTTTTGCCACGGCTGTCTTTGGGCTGATGAGTGCTTTCGATTGATACCCATTTCAAGCAGTTTTGAAAATAAACTTTGGGGGGAAATGGGGAAAGTAGATTTCACCCCTTAGAAAGTAGGGTTTTGACCTCTTAGACTTCAATGCAAATGATGGTCTCTTCAGCCAGATTACTTGCCTCGCAGAGAAAAGTGTCTGTGCTGATTTTGAAGAAAATCGTAGGGGCCCCCTCATAGGCCCAAAATATAGTTTTGCCTATAACTTTGTTCCTTTGGGAAAAGTGTCGATTGTTTCGGCACGGCTTTCTTTGGGCTGATGAGTGCTTTTGATTGATACCCATTTCAAACAGTTTAGAAAATAAACTTTGGGGGGGAAATGGGGAAAGTAGATTTCACCCCTTAGAAAGTAGGGTTTTGACCCCTTATACTTCAATGCAAATGATGGTCTCTTCAGCCAAATTACTTGCCTCGTAGAGAAGAGTCTCTGTGCCGATTTTGAAGAAAATCGTAGGGGCCCCTTCATAGGCCAAAAATATAGTTTTGACTATAACTTTCTTCCTATGGGAAAAGTGTGGATTGTTTCGGCACGGCTTTCTTTGGGCTGATGAGTGCTTTCGATTGATGCCAATTGCAAGCAGTTTAGAAAATAAACTTTGGGGGAAAATGGGAAAAGTAGATTTCACCCCTTAGAAAGTAGGGTTTTGACCCCTTAGACTTCAATGCAAATGATGGTCTCTTCAGCCAGATTACTTGCCTCGTAGAGAAGAGTGTCTGTGCCGATTTTGAAGAAAATCGTAGGGGCCCCCTTATAGGCCCCAAATATAGGTTTGTCTCTAACTTTTTTCCTATCGGAAAAGTGTCGATTTTTTCGCCACGACTTTCTTTGGGCTGATGGGTGCTTTCTATTGATACCCATTTCAAGCAGTTTAGACAATAAACTTTGGGGGGAAATGGGGAAAGTAGATTTCACCCCTTAGAAAGTAGGGTTTTGACCCCTTAGACTTCAATACAAATGATGGTCTCTTCAGCCAAATTACTTTCCTCGTAGATAAGAGTGTCTGTGTTGATTTTGAAGAAAATCGTAGGGGCCCCCTCATAGGCCCAATATATAGTTTTGCCTATAACTTTTTTTCCTATAGGAAAAGTGTCAATTTTTTCGCCACGGCTGTCTTTGGGCTCATGAGTGCTTTCGATTGATTTCCATTTCAAGCCGTTTCGAAAATAAACTTTGGGGAAAATAGGGAAAGTAGATTTCACCCCTTAGAAAGTAGGGTTTTGACCCCTTAGACTTAAATGCAAATGATGGTCTTTTCAGCCAGATTACTTGCCTCATAGAGAAGAGTGTCTGTGCCGATTTTGAAGAAAATCGTAGTGGCCCCCCTCATAGGCCCAAAATATAGTTTTGCCTATAACTTTCTTCCTATGGGAAAAGTGTCAATTTTTTCGGCATGGCTTTCTTTGGTCTAATGAGTGCTTTTGATTGATTCCCATTTCAAGCAGTTTAGAAAGTAAACTTTGGGGGAAATGGGGAAAGTAGATTTCACCCCTTAGAAAGTAGGGTTTTGACCCCTTAGACTTCAATGCAAATGATGGTCTCTTCAGCCAGATTACTTGCCTCGTAGAGAAGAGTGTCTGTACCGATTTTGAAGAAAATCGTAGGGGCCCCCTCTTAGGCCCAAAATATAGTTTTGCCTATAACTTTCTTCCTATAGGAAAAGTGTTGATTTTTTCGCCAGGGCTGTCTTTGGGCTGATTAGTGCTTTCGATTGATACCCATTTTAAGCAGTTTAGAAAATAAACTTTGGGGGGAAATTGGGAAAGTAGATTTCACCCCTTAGAAAGTAGGGTTTTGACCCCTTAGACTTCAATGCAAATGATGGTCTCTTCAGCCATATTATTTTCCTCGTAGAGAAGAGTGTCTGTGCTGATTTTGAAGAAAATCGTAGGGGCCCCCTCTCAGGCCCAAAATATAGTTTTGCCTATAACTTTTTTCCTATAAAAAAGTGTCCATTTTTTCGCCACGGCTGTCTTTGGGCTGATGAGTGCTTTCGATTGATACCCATTACAAGCAGTTTCGAAAATAAACTTTGTGGGAAAATGGGGAAAGTATATTTTACCCCTTAGAAAGTAGAGTTTTGACCCCTTAGACTTCAAGGCAAATGATGGTCTTTTCAGCCAGATTACTTGCCTCATAGAGAAGAGTGTCTGTGTCGATTTTGAAGAAAATCGTAGGGGCCCCCTCATAGGCCCAAAATATAGTTTTGCCTATTAATTTCTTCCTTTGGGAAAGGTGTCAATTGTTTCGGCATGGCTTTCTTTGGTCTAATGAGTGCTTTTGATTGATTCCCATTTCAAGCAGTTTAGAAAGTAAACTTTGGGGGGAAATGGGGAAAGTAGATTTCACCCCTTAGAAACTAGGGTTTTGACCCCTTAGACTTCAATGCAAATGATGGTCTCTTCAGCCAGATTACTTGCCTCGTAGAGAAGAGTGTCTGTACCGGTTTTGAAGAAAATCGTAGGGGCCCCCTCTTAGGCTCCAAATATAGGTTTGCCTATAACTTTGTTCCTATGGGAAAAGTGTCGATTGTTTTGCCACGGCTGTCTTTGGGCTGATGAGTGCTTTCGATTGATACCCATTTCAAGCAGTTTTGAAAATAAACTTTGGGGGGAAATGGGGAAAGTAGATTTCACCCCTTAGAAAGTAGGGTTTTGACCTCTTAGACTTCAATGCAAATGATGGTCTCTTCAGCCAGATTACTTGCCTCGCAGAGAAAAGTGTCTGTGCTGATTTTGAAGAAAATCGTAGGGGCCCCCTCATAGGCCCAAAATATAGTTTTGCCTATAACTTTGTTCCTTTGGGAAAAGTGTCATTTTTTTTTGTCACGGCTGTCTTTGGGCTGATGAATGCTTTCGAATGATACCTATTTTGAGCAGTTTCAAAAATAAAATTTGAGGGAAAATGGGGAAAGTATATTTTACCCCTTAGAAAGTAGGGTTTTGACCCCTTAGACTTCAATGCAAATGATGGTCTTTTCAGCCAGATTACTTGCCTCGCAGAGAAGAGTGTCTGCCGATTTTGAAGAAAATCGTAGAGGCCCCCTCTAAGGCCCAATATATATTTTTGCCTATAACTTTCTTCCTATGGGAAAGTGTCGATTGTTTCGGCACGGTTTTCTTTGGGCTGATGAGTGCTTTTGATTGATACCCATTTCAAGCAGTTTAGAAAATAAACTTTGGGGGGAAATGGGGAAAGTAGATTTCACCCCTTAGAAAGTAGGGTTTTGACCCCTTAGACTTCAATGCAAATGATGGTCTCTTCAGCCAAATTACTTGCCTCGTAGAGAAGAGTGTCTGTGCCGATTTTGAAGAAAATCGTAGGGGCCCCTTCATAGGCCCAAAATATAGTTTTGACTATAACTTTCTTCCTATGGGAAAAGTGTCGATTGTTTCGGCACGGCTTTCTTTGGGCTGATGAGTGCTTTCGATTGATACCAATTGCAAGCAGTTTAGAAAATAAACTTTGGGGGAAAATGGGGAAAGTAGATTTCACCCCTTAAAAAGTAGGGTTTTGACCCCTTAGACTTCAATGCAAATGATGGTCTCTTCAGCCAGATTACTTGCCTCGTAGAGAAGAGTGTCTGTGCCGATTTTGAAGAAAATCGTAGGGGCCCCCTCTTAGGCCCCAAATATAGGTTTGCCTATAACTTTTTTCCTATCGGAAAAGTGTCGATTTTTTCGACACGGCTTTCTTTGGGCTGATGAGTGCTTTGGATTGATACCCATTTCAAGCAGTTTAGACAATACACTTTGGGGGGAAATGGGGAAAGTAGATTTCACCCCTTAGAAAGTAGGGTTTTCACCCCTTAGACTTCAATGCAAATGATGGTCTCTTCAGCCAGATTACTTTCCTCGTAGAGAAGAGTGTCTGTGCCGATTTTGAAGAAAATCGTAGGGGCCCCCTCATAGGCCCAAAATATAGTTTTGCCTATAACTTTCTTCCTATGGGAAAAGTGTCGATGGTTTCGGCACGGCTTTCTTTGGGCTGATGAGTACTTTCGATTGATACCCATTTCAAGCAGTTTAGAAAATAAACTTTGGGGGAAAATGGGGAAAGTAGATTTCCCCCCTTAGAAAGTAGGGTTTTGACCCCTTAGACTTCAATGCAAATGATGGACTCTTCAGCCAGATTACTTGCCTCGTAGAGAAGAGTGTCTTTGCCGATTTTGAAGAAAATCGTAGGGGCCCCCTCATAGGCCCCAAATATAGGTTTGCCTATAACTCTTTTCCTATTGGAAAAGTGTCGATTTTTTCGCCACGGCTGTCTTTGGGCTGATGAGTGCTTTCGATTGATATCCATTTCGAGCAGTTTCGAAAATAAGCTTTGGGGGAAAATGGGGAAAGTAGATTTCACCCCTTAGAAAGTAGGGTTTTTACCCCTTAGACTTCAATGCATATGATGGTATCTTCAGCCAGATTACTTTCCTCGTAGAGAAGAGTGTCTGTGCTGATTTTGAAGGAAATCGTAGGGGCCCCCTCATAGGCCCAAAATATGGTTTTGCCTATAACTTTTTTTCCTATAGGAAAAGTGTCGTTTTTTTCGGTACGGCTGTCTTTTGGCTGATGAGTACTTTCTGTTGATACCCCTGAAAACCCTATTGCTTGTTTGGTTAGGGAGAAATGAGGCAATAAAGGTTTTCCCTACATATGGTAGCCCGAATCTAGGCTGGGCTGAATGTAGGCTGAATGTGGGCTAACTTCCGTTACATGCCAAGATGCTGGAAGCTGCTCGCGGTTGTCACACTTTTTACCAATGTTGAAGGAGCGGAGTACACCCCCTGATCCCTATCAAAACATAGGTTTGGTTCCATATACTGTTGTGTTGTTTGGTTCATACCTATTTCATCTTTTACAAGAATGAGTGCACCTTTACAATAAAAGAGCAACTTTCACATTGGCTGTGACAGATCGCTATTTTTAGACCAAGGTTTTGGCAGCATCACGATAATATCGCCCCACCTTGTGGCGCTACCTATAACGTATGTTAGTTAACGAAATACTCAATAGGTGGCTATGGCTGAATGTTGACGACATTGGCATAGAGGATAGGTATTGCCCGGAAGCGTTGCCTAACCAGTCACGGAAGGCTGGCGCCGCCACTGCAAATTGCTTACAAACGGCAAAGTTTTTGGGAAAACGACCTAAGTCCTTTTTACATTTCAATAAACGGCCAAAGATAATGGCTATCTCAGTTCAAAACCAATACAAAGGAATACCATCATTTCCGTTCTTGACATTTTTTTATTTTATATTTGCATCAAAACTCGATTTTCTACGATAAAAAAAGGACCCCCCTATCAAAAATTGGTGGCACCGCCCCTGAATAGCGGACTAAAAAGTAACGAAGTAACGGACCACAAAAGTAACTTCCGTTACTCTGTCCGTTACTGTAAATAAAATGTAACGAGACCGTTACTTAGTTACTCAAAAAAGTAACTTCGTTAGTAACGGAGTAACGGAGTAACGGACCGGTGCCCACCTATGAATAATAGGTATGTATGTACATCAGACTCGAGCAAAGGGGGTCAAAAGATACGTTGGCCCCAGTTGAAAGTCAAAGGAGGGCATGGCCCCCGTGCCCCCCCCCCCCCTTGCGGCCGCCAGTTAAATTTATACTCACACATGTAGATTTCAGTATTTTGGCTAAAATATTTTTCAGTTGGCTAAAATATATTCAGGTGTAGTAGTATTCTACTACGAAAAATCACTATGGTAGACCCTACGCAATCTGGTAGCAACATTTTACACGACATTTGCGGCGCACACTGCGGCGATAGCGCAGTTGACGTGCTTAGCCTTACACTGCACGACCAACGCCCTTGTGAGACTCGCCCGGCCCTGCTTGGGCGGAGCTCTGTTAGTTAGGGCAAATTTAAGATAAAAAGGGGAAAAGTCGAGTGTATATACATTTGTGTGGTACTGTGAATACTCGTATTATTTGTGCAGTGTCTGGATTACACTCGACTTCCACCAGTGAACTTAAAAATTGATGAACTTCGGGGGTTCATCGATCGATAAAGCTGCTACCCTTCGTGATTCGTGAAAGTGACCACAAAACACGGAAATTATTGGAAAAAAGTGCTGAGTGAAAGTGGTAAACATGGCTGATGAAAAGGAATCTGGATCTGGGAGGAATCCAGCTGAAGACAGTATTAGAGTGATATGTCGTTTTCGTCCTTTGAACACCTCGGAAGAGAAGGCGGGATCAAAATTTGTTGTGAAGTTTCCATCGCAAGGTGGATCAGATGACAATGCATGCCAAATCGGGGTAAGTGCTAGCATATGTATCTTACAAAATACTGTTTTTCACGTTTGGAAGTTACCTATTTTTGAGTCAAGACTGGTGATTATTTGGTAATACTTCAGTAACACACCTCCCCAGTTTATTGTAGTCTTGAGGTACCTATTAGAAGAAGAATTAGTCAGCTGATGATATATTTTATTGCAGAGTGAAAATGTACAGTAATACCAAGGCTGTCATATGACGTCATACATATCTCTGGTGGTTATACCGTTGCAATCTTAGGCCGACCCGATCAGACTTAAGCGGTGTTAGGTTAGGTGAGTTTAGGTACCATAACCTAAACTAACCTAACCCTGCCATTAAGTCTGATTGGGTCAGACTAAGATTGTGACGGCATAACATATATGACAGTATATACATATGACATCATATGACAGCCTTGGTATTACTGTACATTTTCACTCCAATAAAATATACCATCAGTCATCAGCTGACTAATTCTTCTTCTAATAGGTATTTCAAGATTCCAATAAACTGGGCAGGTGCGCTACTGAAGTATTACCACTTCTTTTTAGTGGGCAGAACCACAGTTGAGTTGTCAGAACCACAGTTGAGTTGTCAGAACCACAGTTGAGTTGTCAGAACCACAGTTGAGTTGTCAGAACCACAGTTGAGTTGTCAGAACCACAGTTGAGTTGTCAGAAGAAGAAAAAAACTTGTCCGAAAGATGCTCTTTTCAATTTTATGATGCAATTAAGGTCAAGTACCATAAATGTAGGACATTTCAAAATTGAAACACCATACTTTTCATGTTTTTGGTGGTGTAGATGCTCTAAAGCATTTATTTTTTATTTTTTATTTTGTATTTAAAGAGGCAGTTAGGAAAACGTCGTGTCAAAATGTTTTACTGTTTGATAAAGGCCTGTGGCCGAAATATTACAACATAATAATAACATTTGGATAACATTGGATTTTCACATTTTCGAGGAAAAGGTCATGTTTTTTAGTTTATTAATTATGTTCCATTCATGATGTGGCTAAAATTCTAAATAAATGTTTTAATTGTATTTACTGAATATTGCATAGGCTGAGTTAATTCTTCTGTGAGTTTGATGGCATGGCAACTCATATATTGAACTGTAAAGGCCAGTATGCAAAATGTGGCAAGTTTCAACAAGATCTCGTCGGGCAGGGTTGGCACCAACACATCAAAATTGGGGCAGCTTTTGGAAATTTGGGGGCAGCTTTGGGAATTTTGGGTCAGCTTTTGACTTTTTGGGGCAGAAGTAAAATTTATTGATTCACACTAATTCACACTAGATAAAACGTGACCGTGATTTCGACCGACCGCATCCCCCCCCCCCCCCCCCCCCCCCCGGTCAACAGCTTTTGGCTGAAAAGTGAATCTATACTAGATAAAACGTGATTGTGAATACCCGACTGCACCCCCCACGCCCCTGTCAAAAAAAAATCCTGTCCCAAATGGGGCAGCTTGCTGTCCCATTTGGGGAAGGATTTGGGCTGTCCCACATATATCTTGGCGATGTTCCTGCCACATTTTGCATACTGGTGTAAAGGGGATACATTGCAAAAAATGGTGTTGCATTTCTAAATCTGATTAATATATAGGTGTCACCATGACAATAGCCTATGCCCTAATCATCATCAGCATTGCTAATTGATATTATGTCCTCCAATATTCTGTCAACATAAAATATGTGTTGTTTCCATTTATTCTGGTATATTATGGCAAAAGATCTGTTGTATCATGTCAGATTTACCTGTGGATTTTTAAGACCATTTTTCCAAACCATGAGTATTAAAGGCATGCAATTGAAACAATGTGTTTTTGGCATGTTCAGCAAGAGAGTACTTTACCCTTACCAATGATAACCAAAATCTTAACATACATTTTTAATGTAACAATAATTACTGGTGTAATATAAATATGGGTATAATTTAATTTATAGTAATTATTCCTTGATAGACTTTGTGCTGAACAAATATAACAATCATCCTGCATGCTGCATGCATAAAGATATGTACCAATTTAAGTGGGAAGTGGAAACTATTGAGCTGATTTCCTTGATATGTTTATAATTCATGAAATAGCTAACTGCATTTTATTTACTCTGCTCACACAAATGCAACAGGAAGTTCAACCAGCAAAGACACACTAAATCAAAGTGGCATATGTCTATTTAACATTATTGGCCAGTTCTCTGTAAATTCATGAACAGTTATTTACATTAAATTAGATTAAATTATATTAAACACATATGATAATTATATTATATATCATATTAAATTATTTGTACAGCTGTATTGAATTATATAACTATGATAGCAGTTAGCACTGTAACACTGTATTTCAAATCCTTGCACATTTCTATTTCCTGGCTGTGTGGACATGTTTCTCTTCAATGCAGCAATTCTATAAGCAGAGCACACAAATGATTATGAATTACATTTTGTTTGCAACTGGAATAGGCATATGATGTTTTGTGTGGTAATTGTGCTTGTCCATTATACCAATGTCTTTCCTGTAAATACAAATGGTCAGGACCTTGTAAATCATATGACTGCATTGCTTTGCACTTGGTCACTTGACACCATGGCACAGCGCAATGTGGAAGGAAAAACAGAACAGAACCTGTTCATTTGCTCTGCTTTCTTAGATCCATTATACCAGCTGAGCTACAGAGGAAATGTTGAAAGCTCATCAATAATTCAGGTATTTTTAGTCCTAGATATCTGAGGTTTTGGTCTTACACTGTTGTGATGCTTCTCTTGCAAGGTACTTATTGTTGGCTTTGTTTTCATGTTGTGAGCCATGAATTCATGCACCAGATGGACTGTTTGCTTTGCAAATCCATTAACCCGTGCCGGTGGGGGGGGGGGGGGCGTTTAGACGCCCCCCTAAGGTTTTTCGAGGATAGCGAAAAACGGCGGCGCGCAGCGCCGCCGTTTTGGGTACAGCTGTTCGAGCATCAATTGCGCACATTATGTAAGCAAAAATACCTGGGGTCATCTCAGGTCAGGTCACCAGACCAGGTCACGTGACCCCACCTCCAAAAATGTTTCCGGTCGCACCACAGCCACAGTTTTTGGCCGATCGATTTCGTACTTACAGGATTTCATAAGAGCAATAGTACCTACAATACGTATATCTCGGATTTTTTTTTATATCGGTGACCTAAGGTCGGGTCAATTTCGTGACCTCCCCATTATAAGTCAATGGGGAAATAATCAAATGCTTCCTATTCTGAGGATACGAATTATATCAGCACAATTCCTTCTGGATCATGTTATAATAGGCCATTATTGAAGTTCCAGGTTCAATTTTTGTGCAGTGACTCCTACAGGGTCAGGTCACCAGACCAGGTCACGTGACCCCACCTCCAAAAATGTTTCCGGTCGCACCACAGCCACAGTTTTTGGCCTAGATCTAGAGTACCTAGTGAGGTCACCAACACTTTTTTGCCAATATCTTTCGACAAAATTAAGATAGAGAAGTGAAACTTGCACCAATGTGTTTGACTCATCGAGGCACGTCTCCCAATGTGCAACATGACCTAATTGGGTCACCACTTGACCTTGACCTGAGGTCATTTTTTTTTAATTGACCTAACCTGGTCGTCATGCATACGATACGAAGCGCCGTGACGAGACAAACACGATGGCGTCAAAATTATTGCCCTATCTTTGTTAGGTACAAATATATTTGTGGAAACTGTTTTGCTAAAAAAATAGCCTTTTGACATTTGATGAGCTCTGGAGCCTAAACTGTTCACCTGAGCTCAAATCTGAGGACACATTGCATATTGCATTTTTCAAGAGCTTTCCATTGCTGTTTTCCGTTTGTTCCTAGCTATCATAGTTCGTGTGTGCTATCTGGGAATGTCGAGCGAAGTCCTGAAACTTGCAAAATCTGACCCTTAATGACCTCTGGTGACCTTAATATTGGTCTGAAAAAATTTACTGAAATAGTTTCACAATGCATTCTGAGTAGCTTTCGAACGGTGTTTTTGGTTTTTGTCTACGTCCCATAGGAGCCGAGTTATAGGGAGGGGGGGGGGGGCGTCGAAATGCCCCCCGGCACGGCGAAGGTGGCACCGAACACCGGCACGGCGCGGGTTAACCTACCTTTGTCAGGACATAGCAGGACAAATCAAGAGCAACTAGCATCAACTACTCAGCTGGCAGCGCATCAATATCAAATGCTGATCAGTACCATGTTCCAGACAGGTATTCGTGAATGGTCCGCCGCACATTGGGTCACAGGATCGTCCCCTTCTGTGCAAAGCTGCGCGTAACGGTCTAGTTGCGATGATGAGATGCGCGCCCTGCTTTCCCGCCCCGACCCTCCACTTCATTTGAAAGCAGAGCACGTGGAGATGCAATCCGACCCAACAGCCGAAGCCAGCCTCAAATCAATGCTACTCGCTCCAAGTGTTGTTTTGCGGAAACTTTGAAGCCGCTGGGCTTGTGGGTAAAGTTGAGGGTAATAGGATTCAGGGGAATAGCCGAGCACGAAGTTTGAGATTGCAGCTCCCACACTGCATTACTAATATATAGACACTCTCCCGTTCATTACCAATATATCGGCACTCTCCCGTTCATTACCAATATATCGGCACTCTCCCGTTCATTACCAATATATCGACACTCTCCCGTTCATTACCAATATATCGGCACTCTCCAGTTACATTACCAATATATCGACACTCTCCCGTTGCATTACCAATATATCGACACTCTCCCGTTACATTACCAATATATCGACACTCTCCCGTTGCATTACCAATATATCGGCACTCTCCCGTTCATTACCAATATATCGGCACTCTCCCGTTCATTACCAATATATCGGCACTCTCCCGTTCATTACCAATATATCGGCACTCTCCCGTTACATTACCAATATATCGTCACTCTCCCGTTCATTACCAATATATCGTCACTCTCCCGTTTATTACCAATATATCGGTACTCTCCCGTTCATTACCAATATATCGGCACTCTCCCGTTCATTACCAATATATCGGCACTCTCCCGTTCATTACCAATATATCGGCACTCTCCCGTTACATTACCAATATATCGGCACTCTCCCGTTGTATTACCAATATATCGGCACTCTCCCGTTCATCTCCCGTTCATTACCAATATATCGGCAC
Organism: Chirona hameri; assembly: GCA_036785665.1. Lineage (NCBI taxonomy): Eukaryota > Metazoa > Arthropoda > Thecostraca > Balanomorpha > Balanidae > Chirona > Chirona hameri. The sequence goes on along the minus strand of JAXIVJ010005260.1, from coordinate 41,822 downwards.
TCTCCCGTTCATTACCAATATATCGGCACTCTCCCGTTCATTACCAATATATCGGCACTCTCCCGTTAATTACCAATATATCGACACTCTCCCGTTACATTACCAATATATCGACACTCTCACGGTCATTACCAATATATCGGCACTCTCCCGTTCATTACCAATATGTCGGCACTCTCCCGTTCATTACCAATATATCGGCACTCTCCCGTTCATTACCAATATATCGGCACTCTCCCGTTACATTACCAATATATCGACACTCTCCCGTTCATTACCAATATATCGGCACTCTCCCGTTCATTACCAATATATCGGCACTCTCCCGTTCATTACCAATATATCGACACTCTCCCGTTACATTACCAATATATCGGCACTCTCCCGTTGCATTACCAGTATATCGGCACTCTCCCGTTACATTACCAATATATCGACACTCCCGTTACATTACCAATATATCGACACTCTCCCGTTCATTACCAATATATCGGCACTCTCCCGTTACATTACCAATATATCGACACTCTCCGGTTACATTACCAATATATCGACACTCTCCCGTTGCATTACCAATATATCGACACTCTCCCGTTCAATACCAATATATCGACACTCTCCCGCTACATTACCAATATATCGGCACTCTCCCGTTCATTACCAATATATCGGCACTCTCCCGTTGCATTACCAATATATCGACACTCTCCCGTTCATTACCAATATATCGGCACTCTCCCGTTACATTATCAATATATCGGCACTCTCCCGTTGCATTACCAATATATCGACACTCTCCCGTTGCATTACCAATATATCGGCACTCTCCCGTTCATTACCAATATATCGGCACTCTCCCGTCGTCCGCGGTTCCCGCTCCTTCCATCCATACTCCACATATGCGGCCGCGAGCTGTGCTCTGATCCGGCTTGCGAACTTTCTATGTAATATAGCCGCTGCCCGCTATTGAGCGTTTGTGGGATACGGGGATCTACTCTGGTATTCTGCGCCCGTCACGATGGGTCACATGCGGCGTGTCTGTCTCAGAGTCGTAATCCCGGCCTCTCGGCCATGCCCTGGCCTCGGGCTCTGGCTGTAATACCCAGAGCGTTCACCATAGGCGACAGGGATATAACGGTCGTGTAGGAGCTGAAACTCTGGTTATCGTGGACAGGGATATAACGGTCGTGTAGGAGCTGAAACTCTGGTTATCGTGGACAGGGATATAACGGTCGTGTAGGAGCTGAAACTCTGGTTATCGTGGACAGGGATATAACGGTTGTGTAGGAGCTGAAACTCTGGTTATCGTGGACAGGTGTATAACGGTCGTGTAGGAGCTGAAACTCTGGTTATCGTGGACAGGGATATAACGGTCGTGTAGGAGCTGAAACTCTGGTTATCGTGGACAGGGATATAACGGTCGTGTAGGAGCTGAAACTCTGGTTATCGTGGACAGGGATATAACGGTCGTGTAGGAGCTGAAACTCTGGTTATCGTGGACAGGGATATAACGGTCGTGTAGGAGCTGAAACTCTGGTTATCGTGGACAGGGATATAACGGTCGTGTAGGAGCTGAAACTCTGGTTATCGTGGACAGGGATATAACGGTCGTGTAGGAGCTGAAACTCTGGTTATCGTGGACAGGGATATAGCGGTCGTGTAGGAGCTGAAACTCTGGTTATCGTGGACAGGGATATAACGGTCGTGTAGGAGCTGAAACTCTGGCTATCGTGGACAGGGATATAACGGTCGTGTAGGAGCTGAAACTCTGGCTATCGTGGACAGGGATATGACGGTCGTGTAGGAGCTGAAACTCTGGTTATCGTGGACAGGGATATAACGGTTGTGTAGGAGCTGAAACTCTGGTTATCGTGGACAGGGATATAACGGTCGTGTAGGAGCTGATACTCTGGTTATCGTGGACAGGGATATAACGGTCGTGTAGGAGCTGAAGCTCTGGTTATCGTGGACAGGGATATAACGGTCGTGTAGGAGCTGAAACTCTGGTTATCGTGGACAGGGATATAACGGTCGTGTAGGAGCTGAAACTCTGGTTATCGTGGACAGGGATATAGCGGTCGTGTAGGAGCTGAAACTCTGGCTATCGTGGACAGGGATATAATGGTCGTGTAGGAGCTGAGACTCTGGTTATCGTGGACAGGGATATAATGGTCGTGTAGGAGCTGAAACTCTGGTTATCGTGGACAGGGATATAGCGGTCGTGTAGGAGCTGAAACTCTGGTTATCGTGGATAGGGATATAACGGTCGTGTAGGAGCTGAAACTCTGGTTATCGTGGACAGGGATATAACGGTCGTGTAGGAGCTGAGACTCTGGTTATCGTGGACAGGGATATAACGGTCGTGTAGGAGCTGAAACTCTGGCTATCGTGGACAGGGATATAACGGTCGTGTAGGAGCTGAAACTCTGGTTATCGTGGACAGGGATATAACGGTCGTGTAGGAGCTGAAACTCTGGTTATCGTGGACAGGGATATAACGGTCGTGTAGGAGCTGAAACTCTGGTTATCGTGGACAGGGATATAACGGTCGTGTAGGAGCTGAAACTCTGGCTGTCGTGGACAGGGATATAACGGTCGTGTAGGAGCTGAAACTCTGGTTATCGTGGACAGGGATATAACGGTCGTGTAGGAGCTGAAACTCTGGTTATCGTGGCTGGATATTTTATCAAAAGGGAAGCACATAGCAGTCTCATTGTCCCATCTTCCTGCTCCCTTTATCTCCGTCCCCCTGTCCCTTGAGCTCCTTGTACTCTCTTCCCTTGTCTCTTCAGCTGCCGGTCCTCTCAACATCATTCAAGTTGGTTGGGGGGGGGGGGGGGGGTCGCGTATATACATCGGACAACCGATTTACGCCAGGCGCTCGCTGCGCTGTGGTATTAAAACGTCATTATCTCCCAAAGTACTAAATTAATTTCATCGAAATTTTATAGAAAGACGGGTAGTTAATGCAGCATAAGGTACTGTAAGCTTCATGTCGATATCTATTATGGTTTTTGAGTTATAGAGAAACTCCGGAAGGGGGCAGATTCCACCCCTCACCCCCGTAATTACTGTAAAGGTTAGGCCAGGTTCGATTATGTAATAACAATTGTACCCTACCACACCCGGAAAACGAACGTCAGTTGTCTACGGGACCCCACCACCCCCCCCCCCCCCCATCCCCCGGTAGTGCCGCAGGGCAGCGAGCGCCTGGCGTAAATCAGTTGTCCGATGTATTTACGCGGGGGTGTCATCCCTATAGTGGGCCATAGGTAAATCAATTGCTACCAAATGCTGCCAATGAGGCGTCATTGGGGATGGTAAAATCTGATTGGTTCTGAAACGCCCTATTGTAACTCTGCTCCTATGGGGAGTAGACGGAATCCCAAAACACCATTTTATAGGTCGTCAAAAATCATGTCGAAACTATTGGTCATTTTTGGCTCAGGTCAATATTGAGGTCACCAGAGGTCGTCAAAGGTAGATTTTCCAGTTTTAGGACTTCGCTCCAGAAACCCCCAAATATCTCGGGAACTATGATAGCTAGGAGCAAGCGGATAAGAGCAATCGAAATCTATTGAAAAATGCAATCGCCATTGGTGTCCTCAAATTGTATCTCATGTTAATAATTCAATAGTTTAGGCTCCAGAGCCAAAAGACTAAAGGCCAAAAGGCTATTTTTGGGCAAAACTGTTTTTCGCAAATAACGTTTTACCTAATAAAGATAAGGTAATAATGTTGACGCCATCGTGTTTGTCTCAAGGCGCTTCGAAACATTCACGAAGACCAGGTTAGGTTAACTTACAAATTTGACCTCAGGTCAAGGTCAAGTTGTGACTCAAGTAGGTCATGTTGCATATTGTGAGACTTGTCACAAACACATTGGTGCTGGTTCCACTTCTCTTATCTTCATTCTGTCGAGAGTTAATGACAAAGTGTCGGTGACCTCAGATGACGTCTGCCGACCCTGTAGGGGTCACTGAACAAAAAGTGTACCTGGTTCATCAATAATGACCTATAATAACATGATCCAGAAGGAATTGGACTTATATGCGTATCCTCGGAATAGGAAGCATTTGCATATTTCCCCATTGACTTATAATGAGGTCACGAAATTGACCCGACCTTTGGTCACTGATGTCAAACATCCGAGATAAACTAATTGTAGTTACTTATGACCTTATGAAATCATGTAAGTTTGAAACCGATCGGCCAAAAACTGTGACTGTGGTACGACCCCACACTTTTTGGAGGTGGGGTCAAGTGACCTGGCCTGGTGACCTGACCTGATATGACCCGAGGTCCAGAATTTCACACAATGTGGGTAATTGATGCCCAAACACATGTGCCGAAAAAGGCGGCGCTGCGCTCCGCCTTTTCCCGCTATTCTCGAAAAATCTGGGGGGAGGCGTCTAAACTGAAAAACTTGCTGAATTTTTTAGTAGCTGAGTTTACAACAATTATACGTATCCTATAAACATTTGAAGTGTATACGACTTTTAGATCGTAACTTTGACCTTTTCGTCAAGGTCATGTCAGAACCCAAAGGGCCATTGACCTGATCCAAAAAGTCACCAGTTGACCTAGATGCTCAAAATGGGATGCATTTGGATTTTCCTTATCACAGGCATCACGCTACTTTTTACGGTGTCTCTCTATCTCTCTCCGTTCGGAAGTTATACTAAGCGCCCTGTACAATCGCTATTTTTGGACGTGGTCGATCGTAAGTCATTCACTTGACCTGGAAGGTCACCCGTTGACCTGAAACCTAAAAATCGCATACTGTTGGAACTTATATTTCTCTCATGGCAGGCAACATGATGGTTCTTACCGCATTGCTCTATGTTGCTTGGTTTGGAAGTTAACAAGGGTCTTTTAAGGACCCCTCCCCGTAGGGCGAAGGTGAGAGAAGGTCCCCGTAGGGAGAGGGTTAATACGCTCGGTCAGACCCGAGGAATTCCGGCCAGGTTGTGTAGTAAGATTGGCAGACGGTCTAGATCTGCCATTGTCAGACCACATCGCACCTTTTTGCATCATATCCAACATAAAAGCATGGTTAAAAGCCGCCGAAAACGATTCCAGACTATCGTCCATTACATAGGGCCTGTTCCAGTGGCGCCTCTAACCTCCTAACTTCCTCCAAGTTGCTCCAACTTGCAACTGTCTGTGTAATAGGATAGGACAGTTGCAAGTTGGAGCAACCTGGAGGAGGTTAGAGGCGCCACGGGAACAGGCCCATAGAGCGTGGATGGCGACGACTGAGCTACCGTCCCAATGACGTCATCCGCTGGCCGTGGGGGACGGTAAAACAAAAACGCTGATGGTTTTACCTGGTTATAGGGCCTTGGTTTTGGGAACTGGCAAATCCCAGGAAGTCTAGCAAAATGAAAGAAAGATCATCACTTTGATTTAATTTGATTTAAATACAAATATGTAATTGCAATTTCGTTTCTTTATGCATTTGAAACTGAAGTAGAACAAACTTTCTTAAATAAGAACTGCTTATTTTTTTCTTCTCTAAAATATATACGTCATGTGACAATTTTAGGCTGATTTGAGATTTATATCGCTAATAAGGGGGCATTTCCTCGCTTGTTCCCCTGGATCCGCCCCTGGTACCGCCCCGTACCTCTACCCGCCAGGTGAGCCGGGCCGCCCTCCGTCGCGGCGACGGCCAGTCAGCTGGCTGTCCCGTGGAGCGTGACGTCACGCCCCGCACGCCGGTAAATTAGTGGCTTCCGGTCCGGGCCCGGGCCCAGCCGCCGTAGTTTGCTGCCTGCTGCGGTGACGTCAGGCGCCGCGACGCTAGCGGGGAACGGCTCAAACTAACGGTGGTGGCGTCCTAGGGGTCTGAACCAGCTCACGGGCTGAGTGCCCTCCGAGCGCCCATAGCTGGGAGGGTTGGTACTTCGCGGCTGGGTCAGGCTATTCGTGGGGTCTCTCGGACGACCAGACGTGACATGGGCTGGACGGGGTTGCCTGGGACAGGCTGGTCTGTTCTTTCACGGTCGGCTTCTGGCTGCTCCCAGGCCGTAATTCGATAATCGTAATTTGATTTTGGTTTCGGTCCCACCGATTACACCGACTTTAATGGACAGATTTGGCTAGATTCTGGCTATCTAATTTGTTTAAGTTCAATACGGCGCTAAAGCGCACCGAAAAGTGCATTTCTGGTTTCCTTTTCTTCGCCGAAAACGCTTCAAGACGCAATTCTCCAAAGTGCGACTGTTTGTCTTTAAATTGGACTGAAAAATACGCGTTGTTAATGCCCAGCACTGTTAATGAGCTCACCGCACCGTGAAAACGACAGCGTTTCTTGCAGATCGCTGTGCGCGATATGTCCTTTCCTGGCGTCCGCCCGCCGACCTGACTTGCTGTTGGATGCAGAACCGGTTGTTCCCGTGAGTCAACACCGCTTCGTGGCGGCCAGACGCGGGGATCATGCTGTTACTGTGCTGTATACGGCGGCCCAGCGATCGCCGCGGGGCCAAACCTCGCACAACAGCTGATCGGGGCCTGGCGAGCGGTATTGTCGTTATATCATCGCCGCGCTGTTTTATCAGTGGTTGGCTGATTCGTGAGATATATTATCAGTGTTGGCGAGGTGTTGATGTGTGTAGTGTAATGACTAATTATATCAGCGCGTACACGTCCAATGTAATTCAGACAGAGTGAGTGAGAACGCCAAGCGTTCGAACGAACGCAGTCTTACAGACGGACCGAAATCCGTCTGCTTGCGTGCATGGGTTTCAGGGATAACTCCCGTTGCACTGCACTGCTTATGCAAAGGTATGCAGTACACATTGATAATTTTGTCCAAGGCCCTACATACCAGGTAGAGTTATCCGGCGATTTTACCGCTCCGTGACGTAGGCGCGTGACGTCACAAGTATTCACGCGCCCAAGGCGCCATCGCCCATAATGATTTTTATGCGGTATAAATTTAGGTTTATTTTCTAAGCCAGAGGAGATGAAGCACTGCAACACAAAACATTCGATAGAGCAACTATTTTTCTTCTGACGAGCCAGGAATCGTTTTTCCTCGCTCTTACCACTGGCCTAATGCAGCATGTCAAATAAGTCATGCAAATCGAAGCCAAGTTGCCAAGAACTCTGTCAAGAACAGCCAAGATATGTTGGGCCTTGAGCTGCCTACTGGACACATTTCGCCCAGAAAGCGCTAAGAACACTGCGCCAATAAAGTGCGCCGCAGTTGCCCCAGCTGTGACGTCAGTGGTAGTATTTGACCAATGCATTCTGAAGGGATGACACCTCCTGATTTTGTCGTAAATTAACACATGAAGCCTGTTCGGCATCTAATAATCTTCGACTGCGCATGCGCAGTAAGGCGCACTGAGTCTGGACAGACACTAACTGGCGTATGACGTCAGAAACTATGACGTCATCTCCCGTCATGCTCCTCAAAATGTCTAAGCCAGAAATTTCTGGATGCGCCCGATCTCATAATACAATTTAGACGATATTGGTGCCGGCGACAAAATAAGCGGGCACATAACGCGGAAACTGGTGGATTTTAAGAAGATGAAGATGAAGCAATTCACCTCATCGGCTGATGATCACGGTATTCGTTGATCTGATTCATGACAACGTCATCATCGCTTCTTTCTTGGTCTTCAATGAAAGCATTGTTGATTAAATCAAATAATTGAGGAATCCCTCTTCGCTTACCTTACATCCCGATCCCAATATATACATCAATTATCATAAACAATTCAAAAACACGTATTTCAGGTGTCACAACGAGATTACAAGATAGCCACAATACAGACAACATAAACCAGAAAGCTTATAGAAAGGCTGCTGCATTTTTTATAGGCCACTTCTTCATTGCAAATGCAATTGTCCTAATAATATTCGGCCTATCTATGACGTCTTCAAAAGTGTCATGACGTCACCGAAGGTGTGACGTCACTTAAGCCAATAATATTCTTAGATGCCGAACAGGCCTAAGGTATAGGCTACGTGAGAATATATTTGTTTTTGTATATCATCATCCATAAAGAAACAAAAATATATGCCGGCTGGGATAAGTACATGTGTTGACTTCGAATTCATCTCCGCAACAATCTTGTGAGAATCAGAAGAAGAAAAATACTTATGTCAATGGCCGTAACTGTGTTGTTCACTGAGAGTCACAGAAAGGTGCAGGTAAGTAATCTTTTACTATTGCAGCAAACAAGCAGGGCAGTTGCCGGACACAAATGCAATAACTCACTCCGTCTGCTTCATGCATGCCTTACTAGTTAGTAGTGGTGCCAATCGGTACAGTAATTTTCGGAATTCCGAATTTGTCCGAAGACCGATTCGGTTTTCGGACGGACATAAACATATTTCTTTGGACATTTTCGGACATCCAATGCTTGTCGCGAAAATCGCTTAGTTACTTTTTTAAAATTAAAAAAGAAAGTGTGCCACAGGTAATTCATTTCCATATCAAACACTTTTTTCTGCTCTCGGACAAATTTCTGACAAACAATTATTTTCGGACGGACAGCTGACCATGGTCTTGGACATCGGTCGGACATTGGACACATATTTTCTGAAACTGGCACCACTACTAGTTAGTCTGTTTCTGCCGCCCGCAATAACAATGCGTGATTTTTATTTGCGTTTCATATGCCTTTTCGGGGCAGGCATTTCGTGGATAATTATCTGTGTTAAAAGGGAATAGTCGACCTTGGATCTGGTATAAACCTTTCTGGTATAAACCAGCCATCTGGTATGGAAGACTCCATCTTGGTCTGTTATAAATCAATCTGGTATATACCAGCCATCTGGTATAATCTATGTCGGGTCGTTCGAAAATCTGCTCCAGAGCCGTTGAGGTAGAGTTGAGGAATAAACGAACCGTGGATCATATGATTTATATATCTAAGCTACAATTCTGCTATCTCAATTCAAAACCCCATGTAAAGCGGGCTATTCCCTTTAAACTAGATGGCTAGTTTATACCATAATGGCTTATACCAGATCCAAGGCCGACTATTCCCCTTTAATGCGCAATTTTAGTTCCTAATGTTTCTCTATATTTTACATGATCCGCACTTTTAATTGCATTGTATTTTCATTGCAAATGCAACTGCATTTCATTTCACTTCACCCAGACAAGAGGTGTACTATATTCCTGCATTGGCACCAGACTAGAATTCAGGACATAAGGCTTAATATCCAATGTAACATAAGGAGTATCGAACTGTTCAGTGAAAACTGGGTAGCGGTAACTCAGGGCGCACAGCCGAAACCGCTACGCCCATTGCGGTCTCAGTAAATGTGGATCTGTGGCGTGCTTTCATTTGTCAGTAGACCCTCTAGGTCTAGCACATACACGTAGTGTAAATACGGAAGCGAATGTGTGAGCTGGCTGATGCAAGCAATGCCACCCTGCTATATGCCTTTGCCTTATTGCTCCAACATTAATGGACTGAGTATGGTTACACACCAGTCTCCGTTGTCAAGTATAGGCCAATATTATGCCAATATTAGGCCAATATTATGTTTCGACTCAATGCTCAAGTATTTTTCGAAGATATTCTGAAACACTCGCATAACAGCATTCGCTCGCGCGTGTTTCTGGTCGGTTTCGCCCAACAGCGAGCGGAAAACAAGTAATTTCATGAATATACACCGTGGTCCGTGGCATGTCCAATTGAGTAGCTGGAGAACTTCAAACACAATTACCTTGTTTGTGAGCTGCCTGAGCGCAAACACAATCACCTTGTTTGTGAGCTGCCTGAGCGGAGTCGGCGCGCGATAGGAGCGTCTCTTGTGTGCGACTCTACCTGTCTCGATCGTTTGGGCTGGCTCTGTCGGCCGGCCCGCCTGCAGTCAGGGTTGTGGCTGATGGGCTCACCTGCTGTCGTTTCAGGGAAAGCTGTACATGTTCGATAAAGTCATAAAGCCCAACGCCACGCAAGAAAAGGTCTACAACGATGCAGCGCGGACCATTGTCAAAGGTAAGGAGGCCGGCACGGGTGGGTGGGTCGTGTAGCGCGGACCATTCTCAAAGGTAAGGAGACCGGCACGGGTGGGTGGGTCGTGTAGCGCGGACCATTCTCAAAGGTAAGGAGACCGGCACGGGTGGGTGGGTCGTGTAGCGCGGACCATTCTCAAAGGGAAGGAGACCGGCACGGGTGGGTGGGTCGTGTAGCGCGGACCATTCTCAAAGGTAAGGAGACCGGCACGGGTGGGTGGGTCGTGTAGCGCGGACCATTCTCAAAGGTAAGGAGACCGGCACGGGTGGGTGGGTCGTGTAGCGCGGACCATTCTCAAAGGTAAGGAGACCGGCACGGGTGGGTGGGTCGTGTAGCGCGGACCATTCTCAAAGGTAAGGAGACCGGCACGGGTGGGTGGGTCGTGTAGCGCGGACCATTCTCAAAGGGAAGGAGACCGGCACGGGTGGGTGGGTCGTGTAGCGCGGACCATTCTCAAAGGTAAGGAGACCGGCACGGGTGGGTGGGTCGTGTAGCGCGGACCATTCTCAAAGGTAAGGAGACCGGCACGGGTGGGTGGGTCGTGTAGCGCGGACCATTCTCAAAGGTAAGGAGACCGGCACGGGTGGGTGGGTCGTGTAGCGCGGACCATTCTCAAAGGTAAGGAGACCGGCACGGGTGGGTGGGTCGTGTAGCGCGGACCATTCTCAAAGGTAAGGAGACCGGCACGGGTGGGTGGGTCGTTGAGATGGTGTGTGATGCCACCACACGCAGAGGACTGGAGGTGTTTTTGTCGTTATCTGTTTTGCAGGCGGTTGCTAGTTTAGGAGATGAAACAAATTGTAATGCTCCCGTTTTATCTCCGAGAGCAGGCGAGGTTGGCTCGTTATGTCAGTGTCGGCATCATTTGCAAGCTGCTAACTGCCGCTTGGCGTCAACATATGATCTCATTCAGTTTGAGGGCTCTGGGCTTTTTACTTGACCAATTTGCACAAAACCCATTTGGTCTGGGGTAGCAGCGTACGACCTCGAGTCAGTTATTGGGAAAACACATCCAATGGCGTTTAACAGTTCAGAAGAAACGATGGTGCGCGCTTTGTATTCCACAGCGGCACATTTTCTCTCAGACGTGCATTTCGCAGAACCAGACGATATCCTTTTATTGCAAGAATATCTTCCACTTTGTCAGGCAATCTACAAGGGTGCCTATGCATCAGCGTCCAATTCTGAATCAAAATTTCCCGATTTAATCCCGTCTCGTTCCGGCAAACTCTTCCAGAGGCTCCTATCAGTTTCCCGGTGCAGTGGACTGAGCCGGCGGAAATGAAGGTACGACTTCGGATAAAACAACCGTTTGTTAGCTCCGCCCTTGCAGACTCCCATTGGTGCGATATGAGGTTGAACTTATCACTGTGCGGGGTGGCCAAGTCGTCTGGAAGTTCGCCAGCCAGCTGACCGGGCTGATGACGGAGTAGCGGTACGTAAACGAAGGCAGTCGTCGTCGGCTGTCATTTCGCGGTAGTTTCTGCGTCAGTGATTCTTGGAATCAATCTAAGTACCCGTGGTCACCAATGCTGATTATGCATGCTGATTATGCATGCTGTTTATGTGGATAATCTAGGCGACATGCATCATTCATGCCTATCAAACTAGCTGTCTTTTGGTTAACACAAACCATCATTCCTGCGTGTATTAATGACCGCTGTTCCGCTTGTTCTTGTCGGTTTTTATTCGTGTTATTTTTTGTTCGTAAGGTCACGGCAAGTGTCGGCATGCATTGCATATACATGGTGCGTGGTCACGCCACTACGTCACAGGACCGATTCTGACAGCCAGCGAGCAACACTCGCACACCTGTCACGCGACCACTCGCGACCTTCCAGCATGTCCCCGAGTCCCACCCTGCACCATTGTATGCAACACAAGGCGTTGATTCTGTCGTTAATCCACCGCGGCACCTGAGGAGACCGTTGTAGGAAGCACGGCGACGTTTGCGGCAGGGGGCGGTCTGCACCTGGCCGGAGGTTGCGGTGCCTCGTCGTTGGTGGTAGGGACGGGCCGTTGGGCCCGCGCTGCGGATCTGGAGCGATGTGCGATGTCGTCGGTCGCGCTAGACTGCTGACCACGCTGCACGGGCCACGGGATAGGGGCAGCGCGGACCGGGCGCACTGGTCGGCTCAGTGACGCCTGAGACTCGGGGGTGTGGTATCATTTTCCGAGAAAGGAGGGGTGTGGAATTGCCGATGGACGTCTTGTATTCCTCGACAAGGTGGTTTTATGTTGTGTTCTTCTTCGCGACAGAAGCCATCGTAGTCTTTGAAGTCACAAGTCATCGTCTTATCGTGAAATAGACGTCACTTTTTTCGCCAGGAACGTCCAATCTTCTTGAACCGATCACTGTTGTCCATTTCTCAGCAATGCCACCTTCTCCGCTGTGACACACATCCCTTATCCGTCACCGATCCTAAACAGTTTGTGCGGGAATAGCCTTTGATGTCGAAACGTCTCCTGCGCATCCAGTCAATCACCTCTGCGCGAGGCCTGCAGCGCCCCTCCCTCCCGTCGTGACCGCCCCCCCCCCTCCCCGGGCGGCCCGTGACGCCCCGACGGCGGTCACGTGACCACTGTGACGCGTCGCCGCTGACGTCACGTGACGCTGTGACGCCAGCGGCGGCCGGAAAGCGCCCCCCCAGACGGCGGCGGCGGTGCCGAGCGCAGCAGAGCATACGACAAGTCATACAGGGAAGATGCTGCGTCGCTGCTTAGGGTGGGTTTTATGTGAGTGTGTTTCGCGGGTAGCATCGCGGGACGACGGAAGTGAGGGAGGTGTCTTTCTACCCGTTGTTAGAAATAGCGAAGACCTTCGCCGGACAAAGTGCAGGGCAGGATCAAAGGACGTCCTACATTTTGACTTTGAAGTTTGTAGTTTTGGCGCCTGTCAGATTTACATGCTCAGCCGCGTACTGGCTTTTCCCTTCTCTGTTTGGATAATGAGAAAAGCTGTTGAACACCGTGCGAACCAGCTTCGAGATAACCGCTACATTAACCTTGTGTGGAGATCCCATTGTGTGGCGGACTCGGCACCAGAACCACCAGTCTAACATGGACACCGCCTTCAGTTCGCGATGATGTGCTTGGCACCAGAACCACCAGTCTAACATGGGTACCGCCTTCAGTTCACGATGACTTGCTTGGCACCAGAACCACCAGTCTAACATTGACACCGCCTTCAGTTCGCGATTTATGTCCGGGGCCGTGAGGAACTGCGCCTAGCACGTGAGGTCGTGTTGGCGCCGGCCCAGCATTGTCAGCTTGCTTAGTGCTGACCTCTGGCCCCTGTGAACATTCTGTTAAACTCAGGGAAGTGGAGGCAGACGCCTTTGGATTGCTGCCAATTATGACTCGACACTTTCTGAGTCATACAATTACCATTCATCTCCAGTCTGTCTGTCGTCCGCCGTCGATAAAGAGATCGGAATCAAATCACTCACACCCGGCCGGCTGGCGGCCAGTGAATGGACTCTTCCGCCTACACCGACGCCGCCTCTCTTTCTGCACGCTTCTTCAGCCGTGAGACCTCATCAGTGCGCCTGGAAAATTGCCGCTGGTTGAAAAACGGCTCCGCTTTTGTCCCAGTGCCGACGGCTGGGGCTGTGCGATGCCCCAGTGATTCCGGCGGCGCTTTGTTGGTGGTTCGCAGCACTGGCGGCGGTGGCGGCGCTATAGAGCACATTGTTACCGGGACGGCTCCCTATAGTACCAGCATGGCACATTGTGGATGGCGCGAGGTCGGGGAGGGGGGCACGATAACATCCACTGGGTCATGTTGGTGTCCTGAGACTCTCAGACCTCGAGAACGTTACGATCATTGGTTGTGTTTTCATCGGCGTCACCTGCTGCAGATGTGTGATCGAGTCGTCGTACCCACTTGGTTCATGGCGCCCGACGCATTCGATTTGCGTTGGTGCCGCGTGGGCCGATCCGTCGCGGTTGAAGCGCCCTGTCGCGCGGCCTCGTCCGTGAAGTCGGCCACTTAGGCCGGCGGCGGACGGACCGATGCCACTCGGCAGTCTACCCGGACCTCACTGGCAGCCATTCAATACGACGCCGAGTGGCCCAGCCCGCACGGGAACGACACCACTCAGGCGGCGGCCCGGCGGTGGATGGCGGGTGGTAGACTGGCGGCTGGCGGTGGGCGGCGGGCGGTGGATGGCGGGCGGTGGGCGGTCCGACGGTGGTAGCGACGGCGGTGGTCGGTGGGCTGGCGGATCACGCGGGTCAAGAGCTGGCGGTATTAGCGCCAGTCGGCCGACCAGACGGATGGGGGGGCTACCTCAGGTCGATGTATCGACCCCCTGGGGCGGGAGAGGGGGCCGTGTCGGGTCAGCCGACTGTGACCGAGGGAGGGGGGGGGGGGGGGGAGCGGCTCGTGTTAACTCCGAGGTCATGCCAGGCGCAGAGGAAGCGAATATGTGGGGAGATATGCGGGTCAGACGCGGTGGTGCGAGACCCTCGGGAGCTTTCTGGAAAGCTATCCGGGCGAGTCGCTCGTTGGTGTAACATCACGTTATGATCTTTCGCGATCCATCGAGAGATCTTTCGCGATCCATTGGGATCACAAATGATATTCGGTCTGGTAAATATCAGGGTGATCAATGTTGGATTCCGTTGTTAGCCAATGTCGTCTTGCCTGGGGAGGAAATAAGTCGTAGTTTTCTGTTTGTATCTGTAGTAGAGGAACTTATCTGTAGTAGTAGCATAGGCAAATGCATGACCTTTGAGCTCCAGTCAATCATTAAATGGCAAAAACTGCATGTTTACATGTCGATACTTCGCTGGTACTAAGCGTGTGAAAAGGCCGCGTATCCGATACCGCTGTTGTTGCATGGCTGTATGCAGACGACCGAGATAGAGAAGTTCGCGCGTCGGAGCGATGCTCCACAAGGTCAGATATCAAGGTTATGGGCGCCATGTGACCTTCGTTGTCCGAGCGCCCTTAAAGAGAATGTTTCACCTTTCTGAAAGTTGTCAAATATACGCTGGTTGTAGTCGAAAATATGAAGCAAGTGCTGCTGAAAACGATGGTGATCATTTTCTCTCGAAAGTCACTTAATTTTATACAAATTAAGTTTTTGAAGTTAGGATGATGACATCATTATTGAGCTTATAGACCGCCGCTGATTGGCTGAGAAAATGGGATTGGCTGAAAAAGTCGCTGTCAGCCAATCAGCGGCGGCACTAGCCTAGACCCCATTTTGCAAACTATAAATTTAATTGCTTTAAACGGGTAAGTTTTTGGGAAAATGACCTTAGTATTTTCAACATTTCAATAACGGCCAAAGATAATGGCTATCTCAGTTCACAACCAATACAAAGGTGAAACATTCCCTTTAAACACCAATAATCATCATATCAGAGCTATACTAGTTCGATAATGTTAAAGTCGCGACTTGGGAGGGAAAATCGACAAGTCCTATTCTAACGTCTTATATTTGATCTAGCAAAAACCTGAAACAACATAACATTGGATTGGAATATGACGCCCAACAGTTAGTGATTGCAACTCTGGTCATTCAGCGTCTCGGTGAGATTACAGGTATATTCGCTGCCGTCTTTGGAAAACCCGGCTATGACATTGTCTGTGACCCAGCTTCATCGAGGAGTTCGACCTTTATTCAACATCACATCCCCTTCTCACTGACATTTATCAAGATGTATTCAGACGCATGTGCGGATCGCTGCTGCTGGTGGTACGTGTCCGGCTGGAACAAGTCAGCGGGGCGTGGATCCGCTGTCTGCCGCTACCGGCCAGTTTCTATTGATCGAGAGTGTCCGACAGCGGCGACGGCGCCTGTCCTGCGAGTCTGCTGCCCGGTCCTGCCGTCCTGCTGTCCGGTCCTGCCGTCCTGCCGTCCTGCCGTCCTGCCGTCCTGCCGTCCTGCCGTCCTGCCGTCCTGCCGTCCTGCCGTCCTGCCGTCCTGCCGTCCTGCTGTCCTGCCGTCCTGCCGTCCTGCCGTCCTGCCGTCCTGCTGTCCTGCTGTCCTGCCGTCCTGCTGTCCTGCCGTCCTGCTGTCCCGCCGTCCCGCCGTCCTGCCCGAAAGCCTGACGTTATAGAGCCTGGTCTTGCCGCTGCGTGCGACGCTGGTCGAATCTGGTGGCTGTTTGTGGAGCTTGCTGTGCTTGTTTACCCGTCAGGCCGCCGGAAATTGGGAAAGTTCAGTCACAAATTCCAACTAATGTGCTTAAGGACCTGGGTGGAATGAGGTTGGAACTTTGCGGCAAAACAGTGTCATTCATTGTTGCTGTGTGTATGTGTACACCCCCACCTGAGTCACACCTGAGTCACACCTGAGTCACACCTGAGTCACACCTGAGTCACACCTGAGTCACACCTGAGTCACACCTGAGTCACACCTGAGTCACACCTGAGTCGTCTCCGTCTGAGTCACAAACCGTGCTCGCTCATAGCACGCCTCCCGCAACGTGCTGCCTCAGAGTACACAGGTTCCATCTGCGGTGATGTATCATTGGAGCACATCTCCCTGCGCGACGCTGGCTCACAGCAAACCTCCCCTGCGCGGCTCCACAACTTACAACACACTCCCTGCGCTGAGCCTCGTCTGGTGCTGCCGCCGACTCGGCGGGACATCCGCTAACCACCGCCGCCACCGCCCCGCCGCCGCCCCGCCGCCGCCACCCCGCCGCCGCGCGTCGCTCACACAGGCCCGTCGTCTGCGACGCGATCGCCCGCAGCGACCGGGCGGCGGGCGGCGACCGGGGCGCAGCCGTCTGCTATAATTATACCTGTCTGGGAGGCAGTGTGACACCGAGGACGGCGGCTGCGTGCGGCAAACAGCACGTGCGGTGGGGCGCAGCGATGGTGGGGGCACGCAGCGACGCACATAGGAATAACTCGGTATCACCGGTGGCCATAGTTACTTTGTCTGGAAAATATGTGATGTCAGGTTCAGTTGTGAACGGATTTCAGAAAATGAAACACCATTCAATAGGAAACTGCCTCGTGCATCCTATACTTAGTATACAAAGAGTATCGGAAAATCAGAGGCGTCACTAGGAGTGTTTAAATGGGGGGGGGGGGGCATTATTCTGCCTATGGTGCTCATGATATATTCTACAAATGCGTTCGAAGATAGTGACGGATACGCATTTTGGTGTTGACAAAGTATAATGAATAGGGTATTGCCATCGCAAGTTCCGAGCATTTGTGTGTAGTGGCAGATGTAACAAGTATGACGGAGAAGCAAATATCATCACAGTTTTCATTATTTTTATCAGCGTTGGATCCAGCAAAATATATAAATTGCACATTTTCGAAGCTGATGGGGTGTTTTTTTTTCACTACCGCCTTGAATTGGGTCAAAATACTTTCACATCTCTCGCATGCGTTACATTGCAACTCTTAACTGCAGCTGCATAACCAGGTCAAGACTTATAAATTATTAGCCTGGATCGTATGTAACCATGTTGTCTCATTCAGTAAAACCGATGAAGAACTGGCAAAATTGAATAACTACAACGAAATCCTTCACAACCAACATAATGATTTGCGATATCAGTAATAGCACTTCATCCGAAAAGAAAACGCTGCGCTCATTCAGCGTTGCCCCAGGGCCACCAAACGCTGGCTCTCGTTAAAAAAAAAAACTTGGTATCTGTATCAGCATCCACGGAAAGACATAATGTGGAGTTATAGTTCTAAACACGTTATTAATCTGGACTTTTTCCACAAGAATATGGGCGTTCGGACTCGGAGCTTTCGATATGTGTTTTGCATATCTTCATCAGCGATCGTTCGTAAGAATTACGTAAAATGGGAATTTGTCATTGTATTTGTGGGAAATGTCAAAATTGTAGTTTTTTAACTAAATTTTTCAGAACGATCGCTGACGACGAAGATATGTAAAATAAGTAGCTGATTGTGGGGGTTGAGGTTCAAAAGTCATAACTCATAAGCGTCAATCGTCATCGTAATTATAACTAAGCTATGCTTAAGAAACTAGGCACTGTTCTGCTGTTGAGAGATCTATCTTAGTATCTCACCTTGTTACAATTTACAAGCAAAGCTGCATTTGAGCCATGTTGAAGCTGCAAAGTGTTCTTGATCATGTTTGATGGTGGAACTTCTGATAGTACAGTACCTACCATCATTTGTCCTCACCCTTGTTCAAAGATGATACCCTATTCATTACTGGCACAGGGTATCACACAGTAAAATGTAGGTATTAATTCAGCTTGTGTCTTTTCTTTGATATTTATTTGAATGTTTAGTTTTGTACCAGTGTTCGTCATGGGCCCACCAACTCCCAGCCTGGCCCGGCCAGGGCCCAAGAACACCAAGCCCAGGCCCGGACCAGGCCCGGTCAAATTAATACCGTCACGTTCAGTGGCGTCACGCTGGCCGGCCGTCACAGCGGCAGAGGACCGGCGTCACGTTCAGTGGCGTCACACCGGCCGGCCGTCACAGCGGCAGAGGACCGCGTGTCTGCGTCGACAGCGACCGTCACGTTCAGTGGCGTCACACCGGCCGGCCGTCACAGCGGCAGAGGACCGGCGTGTCTGCGTCGACAGCGGCCGTCACGTTCAGTGGCGTCACACTGGCCGGCCGTCACAGCGGCAGAGGACCGCGTGTCTGCGTCGACAGCGGCCGTCACGTTCAGTGGCGTCACACTGGCCGGCCGTCACAGCGGCAGAGGACCGGCGTATCTGCGCCGGCAGCGGCCGTCACGTTCAGTGGCGTCACACCGGCCGACCGTCACAGCGGCAGAGGACCGCGTGTCTGCGTCGACAGCGACCGTCACGTTCAGTGGCGTCACACTGGCCGGCCGTCACAGCGGCAGAGGACCGCGTGTCTGCGTCGACAGCGACCGTCACATTCAGTGGCGTCACACTGGCCGGCCGTCGGGTCTGTCAGCAGAGCATTGTTTGCCCTCGGCTCGGCTCCGTCTCAGACAATACTGGCTCGCCTCACCACTTCGCCCTGAGAAAAGTAAACGGCATCGGCCCGGCGGCCGAGTAGTGACACGGCCTGGCAGGGTCGTCACGGGGAAAAGTCGAGATGTTCGTCCTGGCGATGTTGGAAATTATTTCGAGATGGGCCTGGATATAGTGGCAAATTCCCTGGAACTTATCCGCCTGTCCCCCGTCGGACTCGGTCGAACTCAGACTGACCCCCATCTGACCCCCGTCTCACCACCCCGTCTGTCAGTCAGATTCCACCCCGTCTGACTTTGTCTGACCCTCGCGCTGTCTGATACAATCCGAGCCCCTTCTGACCACTTCTACCCCAGTCTGACCCCACGACCTGTCTGACCCCTTCATACCGACATCCCCCATCCAACAGGACCTAACCATCCCCATCCAGCCCACCGCCTCACAGTCTCACAGCCTCACAGCCTCACAGCCTCACAGCCTCACAGCCTCACAGCTCACAGCCTCACAGCCTCACAGCCTCACAGCCTCACAGCCTCACAGCCTCACAGCCTCACAGCCACCGTCTGCACAGTGCGCATCTCAGAGAGAGAGAGAGAGAGATGAGAGAGAGAGAGAGAGAGAGAGAGAGAGAGAGAGAGAGAGAGAGAGAGAGAGGGAGAGAGAGAGAGAGAGAGAGAGAGAGAGAGAGAGAGAGAGAGAGAGAGAGAGAGAGAGAGAGGAGAGAAGGAGAGAGAAGGGCGAGAGAGAGAGAGAGAGAGAGAGAGAGAGGGAGAGAGAGAGAAGAGAGAGAGAGAGAGAGAGAGAGAGAGAGAGAGAGAGCTGGAGAGAGAGAGAGAGAGAGAGAGGAGAGAGAGAGAGAGAGAGCGAGAGCGAGAGCGAGAGCGAGAGCGAGAGCGAGAGCGACGAGCGAGAGCGAGAGCGAGAGCGAGAGAGCAGAGAGCGACAGCGCCAGAGCCAGAGCCAGGCAGAGCCAGAGCCAGAGCCAGAGCCAGAGCAGAGCCAGAGCCAGAGCAGAGCCAGAGCCAGAGCCAGAGCCCAGAGCCAGAGCCAGAGCCAGAGCCAGAGCCAGAGCAGAGCCAGAGCCAGAGCCAGAGCCAGAGCCAGAGCCAGAGCCAGAGCCAGAGCAGAGCCAGAGCCAGAGCCAGAGCCAGAGCCAGAGCCAGAGCCAGAGCCAGACGCCAGAGCCAGAGCCAGAGCCAGAGCCAGAGCTGAGCAGAGAGAGAGAGAGAGAGAGAGAGAGAGAGAGAGAGAGAGAGAGATGAGAAGAGAGAGAGAAAAACGCGAGTGGTCACGTGGTCCAGGAACGCCTTGGTCGGTCACGTGTCGCAGGACGCAGTCGGAGACAAATGAGCTTCATTTGTGCCGTCTGGATTGACTAATGACCGGCGCCGGCCGCTATGGGGCCCATGAGAGGCGGCGGGGAAGGAAACAGCGCTGCTGTCGTGTACCTGCACCCCGGACACGCACAGAGAAAGGAAAACGTATTGATTGCTTGCTACAATGCTACGTCATCAAAGAACCATTGGATGGATGTTATGCCACACGTGATCAAATGTTTTCAGCTCATTTTCCCTACAGGCTTTTGTAAATATTCTGAATGCTCATTATTTGTTTACCTTGCGTCATTGCGGTATTTGACTTGACTAAAACTGTACTGAAACTATTCCCGCACAAAACTTTACTGCACAATTGCTGCTCATTGTTGTTATTTTCCACTGCTGCGTAACTGGCCTCTGGGCAGCGTAACCAGGCGGTGTAACCAGCGTAACCCACCGCAGCGTAAACCAGGCGGTGCAGCCTCTGCCCCGCCCGGCCGTCCGCTGCGGAACTGGCCTCTGGGCAACGTAACCAGGCGGTGCAGCCTCTGCCCCGCCCGGCGTCCGCTGCGGAACTGGCCTCTGGGCATCGTAACCAGGCGGTGCAGCCTCTGCCCCCGCCGGCCGTCCGCATGCGGGAACTGGCCTCTGGGCATCGTAACCAGGCGGTGCAGCCTCTGCCCCGCCCGGCCGTCCGCTGCGGAACTGGCCTCTGGGCATCGTAACCAGGCGGTGCAGCCTCTGCCCCGCCCGGCCGTTCTGCTGCGGAACTGGCCTCTGGGCAGTGTAACCAGGCGGTGCAGCCTCTGCCCCGCCCGGCCGTCCGCTGCGGAACTGGCCTCTGGGGCAGTGTAAACCAGGCGGTGCAGCCTCTGCCCCGCCGGCCGTCCGCTGCGGAACTGGCCTCTGGGCATCGTAACCAGTCGGTGTAACCAGCGTAACCCACCGCAGTGTAACCAGGCGGTGCAGGCCTCTGCCCCGCCCGGCCGTCTGCTGCGGAACTGGCCTTGGGCAGCGTAACGGCCTCTGGGCAGCGTAACCGGCCTCTGGGCAGCGTAACCGGCCTCTGGGCAGCGTAACCGGCTCTGGACAGCGTAACCGGCCTCTGGGCAGCGTAGACCGGACTCTGGGCAGCGTAACTGGCCTCTGGGCAGCGTAACCAGGCGGTGTAACCAGACGTAACCCACCGCAGACGTACCAGCGGTGCAGCCCTCTGCCCCGTCTGGCCGTCTGCTGCGGAACTGGCCTCTGGGCGGCGTAACCAGGCGTGCAGCCTCTGCCCGCCGGCCGTCCGCTGCGGAACTGGCCTCTGGGCAGCGTAACCAGGCGGTGCAGCCTCTGCCCCGCCCGGCCGTCGGCTGCGGAACCTGGCCTCTGGGCGGCGTAACCAGGCGGTGCAGCCTCTGCCCGCCCGGCCGTCCGGCACCGCCGCCGCCGACGGCGACAATCGATAAAACCAACTGGGGCCGGTCACATCGATACTGGCGGCGCCGCGGGCGTCCGGCCGGCCGTCTCACCGCCCGCCGCGCCCGAGCCGACGGACGGACGGACGGACGGACCGGACGGACGGACCGGACGGACGGACGGACGGACGGAACGGACGGACGGAGGACGGACGGACGGACGGACGGACGACGGACGACGGACGGACGGACGGACGGCCGGCCGGACGGCCGGACGGACGGACGGACGGACGGACGGACGGGTGTGGCCGGGGCCTGACGGAGGTGAACTGTGGGTCAGTGAGGGTTCATTTGGGTGAAATGGGGTTCAGTGAGGTTCAGCGGGGTTTGCTGGGGTTGACTGGGGTACAGTGGGGTTTTGCGGGGGGGTCAGCTGGGGTTTCCTGGCGCTCAACGGCGACGGGCGGGTGTGACCGATGGTCACCAGAGTTCGCGGGGACTCCGAGGGGTGCATCGGGGACTCAGAGGGGTGCATGGGGGTCAGTGCGGGCTCAATGGGGTTCAATGGTGTTTAGTAAGGGTCACTGGGGGTCAGTGGGGGTTTAGTGGCGTTCTGCTGGGCTGTGTGAGGTTCGGTTGCGTTCAGTGGGGTGGGGTGAAGGTTGACTGAGGTTGCCAGGGGGGACAGAGGGGACAGAGGGGTTCACTGGCGCTCACCAGCACCGGCAAGGGCTCACTTTCGGTTTATTTGTGTTGAATACGTCATATGCCTACCATGATCCATGTATTTGACTCATGTGTTGACTGGAACGTGAAAGCCACTTGTGTGAGCGTCCTAATAAACACATATATACTTATCTCTCATTTGGGCTCATTGGGGCGCACCGAAACTCAGCAGAATCTTCTGCAACTCGCCGGCGCCGCTCCCTGGGACACGCCGGGTGCCTTCGCGGTGTGGAAATGTCCGCTCCATGCTGGAGCTTACTGAGATTCCTGGAACTGCCCTGGACCGAAGAACTGGCCTACTGCAGAATGATCAATGAGACCAGCGGCGTAACAGGCCTGCCTACACAGGCATCCGAGTCTCCAGGGTCGGCGCACGTCCCCGACCATCCCACCGGCTGCCACTGTGTCAACCGCCTACAGAACTCACAGTGCTGGCAACACGGCTCGGCGTTACCCGCTGGGTGTGGCCCACGGGGACTAAGGCCCACCGACTCCGACCCCACCGCTCTGCAGATTCAGTCGGTAGGCTGGCTCGCAGCGCTGGCTGTCCGCAGGCCGCGCGACGCAGCGACGCGGCGCGACTTTGCTCTGTTGCCACGCGTCTGTATGTGTGTTGTGACGGCGAGGGCGGCGGCGGCGGCAGCAGCGGCAGCAGCGGCAGCAGCGGCAGCAGCGGCAGCAGCGGCAGCAGCGGCAGCGGAGGCGGAGGAAGTTTCCCGACACGAAAACAAACAACTGCGTTGGCGTCGGCCGGTTCTCACACGCGACCGGCGTCGGTGATCTGCTGTTTTCGCGCCCGGCGAGCTCTGTTTGCATGCTGTTCGCATGCGGGACGTCAAGTGCTGACTGAGATCGGTTCTACCGCTGATTGGCGGATTTGCCGCGCTGTCTGCATTCCTTTTGCTATTGTGTTGGCGGCGATGAGTGTGTGCTGTGTTGGGTATGTCGCTATATGGGTATTGTTCTGCGTATTTGAGTGTGTGAGCCGTCGCCGTGACACAGGACTCGAGAGACGTAGACGCTCTGTTGTTAACGCACTCTCGACACAAGGTGGCTCCCTGAAATGGGTTCACAATGCTGAAACTAGTTGAAAATATGTTATGAAAGGAAGTCAGCCATCAACAGCTTTTTCGTTGGAAACCTTTGAAGTATCGACTCCTCAGAATCCCTTGAACTTGAGACCAACATACTTCAGCAAGCTATTGTAGGAACATTTTAGACGAAAATACCTCAGCAGGCTATTTGTCATTAAATAATGTTATTTTTCCTGGATTATCCAGCGCCATTTTCGCCCGTCACCGCCCACGCCGTTCCGCCATCGTCCGCCTCCGGGTGACGCTGTCGTGCCGCCGTCCCGGTGCCGCTGCCTGTGCTGAGTCAGCACACAGCTGTTCCTCGCGCCCCGATGACGTCATTGGTGCCGGCGTGCCACTCCGTCTGTGTGTCGGGCCGTCCCGCTCCCGTGTCGCGTCTCAGTCCGACACAGCACGGCTCCGGGGCGGGGTCTCCTGGGCAGGAGAGCGGCTTACTTCTGCCTCAGCGGGAGGCGTGTGTCATTTGTACCGTCCAAGGTTGTTCGACAGATGATCTTAGCGGTAGAGTCTGGTGGGATGTATGCGGGCGACAGGCTATCATGGTATCAGCCGGTCATTTGCGTATCATTTATTATGAACGTCAGTTGGGAAGCTGGACACTTTATTTTATAAATGTTAGCTATATAGGTCTTATCCACAAGTCGCATAACCAATTCCATATAACTATGTCCTCCAAATAAATATGTTGGCCTTTCCGGTGGTTCGTAACTGGGTTGGTAGTTATGAGGGAGATACGCCTACAAGCTGACGGGTCCTGTATTTATGTGGTTTACGTTTTGTCGATAAGTCCGGCCGTCCTTCAGCGGCGGGAAGGACCGCCGGAAATGGACGGTGCTGGAGCAGCTGTGGTTAGGCCGGCTCGCGATTTCAGCCTAGGCCCGGGGCGGTGGACATGAGGCGAGCGCCAGTCAGCCGCACTGCCGACTGCCGGTGGTCGTCCGCCGCTCGGCACCGCTCGGCACCGCTCCGCGCCGCTCCTAACGCTCCTAACGCTCCTAACGCTCCTAACGCTCCTAACGCTCCTAATGCTCATAACGCTCATAACGCTCATAACGCTCCTAACGCTCCAGACATCCTCGACACATCAGGGATCCCAGGGACCCCAAAGACCCAGACGGCAGACAGTCACGACTTTCCAGATACTCCAGGCACTCCAGACACTCCAGACAATCCAGACGCTCCAGACAATCCAGACACTCATGTCGCTAAGACCATAAACATTCGAAACACTCTGAGACACCCTGTGCTTGGTGACTCAAGAACCAGCCGCCTGCCTGCCCGAGCTGTAGACCGCTGAGCTAGCCCGTCTCGTCGTTGGCGATAGTTTTGCAGCAGTGTGCTCTGCAACCTGCAGTGAATTTCTGCCGTTCGGTGGCGTGGTTCGGCGTGCTCTCACCCGACCCCGCCTGACCCCGTCTGCCTGTCGGGAGCGGCACACAACCGCCACCGCCGGGCAGGCGCCGCGCCCGCCGCCCGACTCTTCGGTCACGTGCGCCGCACCCGCCGCCGCCGCTCCCGCCCCGTCCCCGCCCCTGCCCCTGCCCCGTCCCCGCCCCTACCCCTGCCCCTGCCCCCGCCCTGCCCCTGCCCCTGCCCCTGCCCCCCTGCCCCCCTGCCCCCCCCCCCCCCCCCCCGCCGTCGCCACCGCCGCCGCCGCCGCCGGCGCTGGACGCTGGCTCGGAGCGGCGGTAACGTGGTGGTAATGTGCACGGCAATGCACACACTGTTGAATAATGGTGATACGCCGCCGCCGCCGCCGTCTGGCAACTGTCGGGACCGTTCTGTGTGTGACGGAGTTGTTGGACCATCAGCCGGGCGGCAGAACTGAGCTGCCATAGTCACTGGTGACTGGCGCTGGGTTAGACTGGTGATAGAATGTCGCTCGACCACAGCACAGCAGCAGCAACAGCGACGGCGGCGGCGGCGGCGGCGGCGGCGGCGGCAGCAGCAGCAGCAGCAACAGCGGCGGCGGCGGCGGCGACAGCGACGGCGACAGCGACGGCGACAGCGGCGGCGGCGGCGGCAGTAGTGCGGTAGCGGTCCTTTCACCGGGCTCAAACCGCTGTTTCCGCTCACCGAAACGATAAATGGTTGTCAGTTGAAGCGTGCGGAGGTCGTTCACGGGTATGAACTTTAGTGAAGTAATCTCGGTTACAACGAGATCTATAGAAACATTTGTTTATGTATAAGGTAACGTAGGAGTTTATTTAGCTTTCTTTGTTCGTTATGTTTCTCGGAGGTATGCAATCAATCTACCATCAGATCTGTGTGATCGGATCCGTAGGGTATTACAGAAAATGCCCTACATTTGGTAGCACTCGTTTTTGCACTATAACGTCATCGCCCGTTGTTTTTCCGCGGTCACTGCCGCCGCCTTTGTTGAGCTTTTCGCTTAAAGCATGGAATGTAGTGCATGGTCTCATTGACCTTGCAATTACAGACGATTTCTGTCGACTTATGTGAAGAAGCGGTCTGGTAACTGGTTTACTGCCCACAGCCTCCTGTTCAAGCCAACGGTGCAGGTAATTGACGAACCTCGAATGTGGGAGACTAGTCAATTTGGGTGGGCGAACCGGTGCCATAACCGGTTCTTCTTGATCTTACCAGCTCGACTTTTATTTTGACAAGGCATGTTAACCGCTCCTTCATACTGACACACCTCCACACAACACTGCGTCTCCAAATGTACGCGATGAACACTATACCTCGTTCCACTCCAAGTTTGCGGCCAAAGCGCTTTCAGCAATTTGCATTGCATTTACATTTGCATTTTGAACCTAAAATTCCTCGTGAGATTTTTTCGCGTGCTGTTATTATTAAAGCGCTTCGGCCGCAAACTTGGAGTGGAACGAGGTATAGTACCGAGGGTTAAGTAATCAGCTGTCATGCTGGTTCGCGGTGCCGACTTGGTTATATTGGATCCGATATCCAGGCTTCTGGACCAGTGCTTCTGGATCATCGGCGGACGTCAGGGGCGTTCTCCACTGCCGCCGGCACTGCTGTGTCGGCCTCTTATGCAGAGCCGCTCCCGATATAGAGTCGCTCCCCACCCCCGGCGGCGGCGGGCGCGATGCCGTGGGCGTGCGCGCCCGTACCGCCGCCGTCCGTGGCTGGCTCCACGTCACCGAAGGCTGGCGGTCATCAACGCCCCCGGCCGCCGCCGGCTGCCGGCCTGGCCGCCGCCGGCGACCTATCAGCGCCGACTCCGGTGACCCCTGTTAGCCACTGGATGGAGAGATGTAGGGAATGGCACGGGGATCGTTTCGGTCAAAGCTGGGATGTTTGTGGACCGCAATCCGCAGATCAGATGATAAAAATGATCAAGGATCCAAAGATGATCAAAGACCGCAGATCAGATTTCCCATTTCGGTTTCCACTTTGTCCTCCATTCCCGGAGTTTTTTTTGCAATTGATGCGCCTGTCCGCCTAATCCAATTTTTCCCGAGCCGTAAATTCCAACTGGACCGTTTCTGTCCACGGCAAATGATCGTCGTAAACGTTATTGCAGGCCAGTGCTCGCGATCCCCTCTGCTTGGGAGGCACCACACTCTCTCCCCCCCCCCCCCTATCCTGCTCCGCTGCACGGGATCCTGACTGACTGTGCCCGTTCCTGGCCGGCGGCCGGTGTATCGTGCGGCTGCCATATCGTATATCGGTCCCCCTTCATCATTTCTCTCGACCACGGCGTGGAGTCGCCGAGAGGTAGTGGCCATTAGAGCCCTTCATGGAATGGGAATCCCGTATGGGGATGGAAATGGGTGGGAATGGGGCATTTTTTTGGAAATTTTACGGGTTGGAACGGTTTTGGGACAGACCATATATTTTTTAGCACCACAAAACAGTGAAATATGGTATGGAACGTATTATATGGAACGGGTTTGGGTCTGGCTGAATGGGCTGGAACGGGATGGGGGCTGACAATGTGTCCCATGAAGGGCTCTAGTGGCCACTACCTTACGGTAGCTGCGGTGTCCACCAATCGTATCACTCCTTCGGCGTGTGTAAACACAAATCATCGCCATCATCATCAGTCTCATCATTATCACCATCATCATCTCGTCATGATCAGTTCCACCGTTCTGTTCCATGTGGTTATGGTGCCAGCATTGTCACGGTCTTCTCCTTTGGTCTCGGCTATGCGATGCCCGTCGCCATGATCGTTTGTTTCCTCTTGTTATATCGTTTCCGTCCCGATCCCCTGTCACCCGTCCCTGTCCACGTCTAGTGTTCAACCCCAGTGCTGTCCGGCTCCGCCCCAGAGCTTGTACGCTGACTCCCACGCCTTCCCGTGCCTTCCCGTGCCTTCCCGTGCCTTCCCGTGCCTTCCCGTGCCTTCCCGTGCCTTCCCGTGCCTTCCCGTGCCTTCCCGTGCCTTTCAGTGTCTTGCCGTGCCGCACCGCACCACTCTAAGGGGCGGTGGTGCGTGCTCGCGCGTGGCCGCCCGCGCCGCCCCGTTTTTGCGGCCGTCGGCGGCTATGTTTTCAGCTGGCTCTGGGCGCGGTGCGGTGCGGTGCGGTGCGGTGCGGTGCGGTGCGGTGCGGGGCGGGGCGGGGCGGGGCGGGGCGGT
Source organism: Chirona hameri (assembly GCA_036785665.1). NCBI lineage: Eukaryota > Metazoa > Arthropoda > Thecostraca > Balanomorpha > Balanidae > Chirona > Chirona hameri. Next base: position 13,814 of record JAXIVJ010005260.1, on the reverse strand, counting down.
GCGCCCGGAGCCGTTAGCCTGTCAATAATTGATGGCGGGCGGCGGTGGAGCGGCACGGGGCAGCGTGAGCCGGGTGCGCTGATCGGGGCCCACTGCCCGGTGTCGGGTACACACCGCCGATTGATGCGTATGTTAGGACCGAGGCTGGTGAGGTATGGCAACACGGTGAGGGGAGGGAGAGGGGGAGTATGACCGACTTGTTGAGGTAGGAGGCAGGTTTTTGTGTGTCTGACTCGGACAGGGTTGACGGTAGGTCAGTGGTTGTATGTAGTGGAGACGTGCTACGTGAGGTCGAACGAGACGTAGGAACATGACGCAATATATTATCCAGAGCAAGCCTGCTGTATATGTATTATGCAGTGCAGCATTAATAAATGCAAAGCTCGTGCTCTACGAGTGCGCATCTTCTAACAAGCTCAGCGTTTAACAAGCTCAGCTGCTGGCGACCAGCATCCTGATATCCAACCACCGGTGCAGACCAGCATCCTGATATCCAACCACCAGTGCAGACCAGCATCCTGGTATCCAACCACCAGTGCAGACCAGCATCCTGATATCCAACCACCAGTGCAGACCAGCATCCTGGTATCCAACCACCAGTGCAGACCAGCATCCTGATATTCAACCACCAGTGCAGACCAGCATCCTGATATCCAACCACCAGTGCAGACCAGCATCCTGATATCCAACCACCAGTGCAGACCAGCATCCTGATATCCAACCACCAGTGCAGACCAGCATCCTGATATCCAACCACCAGTGCAGACCAGCATCCTGATATCCAACCACCAGTGCAGACCAGCATCCTGATATCCAACCACCAGTGCAGACCAGCATCCTGATATTCAGCCACCAGTGCAGACCAGCATCCTGATATCCAACCACCAGTGCAGACCAGCATCCTGATATCCAACCACCAGTGCAGACCATCATCCTGATATCCAACCACCAGTGCAGACCAGCATCCTGATATCCAACCACCAGTGCAGACCAGTATCCTGATATCCAACTACCAGTGCAGACCAGCATCCTGATATCCAACCGCTAGTGCAGTGGCTGGATTCTCCCGACCGAGTCCGACCCCCACACCACAACACGACACCAGTATACCACAGTTTACCGGCGGCACACGGGACCAGTCACAGTCCGTGTGCCGAATGAAAGTGGCCGCTAATTACGGAGTTCTGACTGGGTTTCACCTGGCGTGCAGCCTGCGGTCATGCCTCGGGCGCGGCGCGGCCACGCACGCCCCCGGGCGGGCTGCCGCAGCGGCGCCGCAGCGGCGCCGCAGCGCCGCCCTGGGTCAGCGCTGCTCAGGCTAGCTCGCGTGCGGCGCGGAACAGGGGTTATGGCCGGTCATAGAGCAGCAGTGGTAGGTGACAATGGGGTCAAATGGGTGGCGTGATCGTGTGTGCAAGGGGAGGCGAGTCTGGTTACTTAGTGACGCGGGGTATTTGACGGGGAGCATGATGCGGTGTTTCGTCCTTGTTGTTGTTGTTTGTAAACGCACTCCGTTAAGACAATGGTGCCGTCGGTGTTTTGGGTTCTTCTGATATTATTTTTACAGCATCCAGTTTCCGCTTTACCATAACATATTTTTTGTTCTCGCTGGAGAAGAACGTGATCGACTTTGGCAGCTCATGTATATAGAGCGTTTGTCAGCCGCCTCAGCTGTCAGTCCACCACGTCCACAAACCAACAAACACCGTCCCGACGCGTCAATTAATATACCATTATGGAGCCTTCATGCTGGATATTGCTTGATAGGCTGTCGAATTTGTCTTCGTTCATTGCATTGCAAAACAAGTCGGCTCAATCTTATCCTGTCCACTTATACATCTTGGCCAGTGCCAAGTCGGTGACGTTCGTCTCCGACGTGAGCTGTCATAAAATCCCCTGTCACTTCGCTGAACCTTCCATTATACCAACTTATTGACTGGGGGAGGGAGGGAGGGAGGGAGGGAGGGAGGGAGGGAGGGAGGGAGGGAGGGAGGGAGGGAGGGAGGGAGGGAGGGAGGGAGGGAGGGAGGGAGGGAAGGAGGGAGGGAGGGAGGGAGGGAGGGAGGGAGGGAGGGAGGGAGGGAGGGAGGGAGGGAGGGAGGGAGGGAGGGAGGGGGGGGGGGGGGGGGCAGGCAGCCACGGCTATCGATGTAGCCACGGCTCTGGACTGAGAAATACGCACGAGCTCTCCGAGGCCATGTCCACTGAAAACCGAACCTTCGGCCGTGACGTCAGCGCAAGTCTGTGGGATATTAACCTGCTGCCGGTGCCTTGCGGTGCTGCTCCCGCGATCCACACAGACCGGCTGCCGGGCGATCCACGCAGACCGGCTGTCGGGCGATCCACGCAGACCGGCTGTCGGGCGATCCACGCAGACCGGCTGTCGGGCGATCCACGCAGACCGGCTGTCGGGCGATCCACGCAGACCGGCTGTCGGGCGATCCACGCAGACCGGCTGTCGGGCGATCCACGCAGACCGGCTGTCGGGCGATCCACGCAGACCGGCTGTCGGGCGATCCACGCAGACCGGCTGTCGGGCGATCCACGCAGACCGGCTGTCGGGCGATCCACGCAGACCGGCTGTCGGGTGATCCACGCAGACCGGCTGTCGGGCGATCCACACAGACCGGCTGTCGGATCGGACGCTGGATACACGGATAGAAGAGCCGCTCCTAGTTTGTTTGCTCTCTCGCGGAGCCGCGGAGCCGGTGGCCCGGTACCGATCAGCGGGAAGTGGGCTGCACGTGGGGTGGCTGCTAACTGGACACATTGGAGAAGGGCTACGGCGGAGAGGCCTCTGCTGGTTAGACGCCGCCCAGTGGACGACCATCTTAATTTTTATTGATACTGGAGCTCGGCTGTGAATATCGACGAAGAGACTACGTAGGCTTGCCGGCTCAGGGAGGATCTACGTGGAGGATTAAGGAGGGAGCCAACGGGCAATATACGGGAAAGCCGTTTCTGGAATAGGTTCTGGTGAGCGGCAACGGCAATATTGGCATTCGAGGAATGCTCTTTCATTTCGAGTCGGTTAACAAAGCTCGCGGGATGTAGGTGACACCGAGGCTCGGGGGGGGGGGGGGGGGAGAAAGGTAGTGATGGTACCCGGTCTCGATCGTACCTGTCCCGAGTCCGTGCCAGCTGGCTGATCCGTCAGGTGAGCTGTCAGTTCGGAGCTGTCTGAGCCAGGTGTAGTGAGCTGGGACGTACCACAGCTGACTGTGCCACACAGATGAAGCGGGACGGCACGGCACGGGACGGCACGGGACGGCACGGGACGGCACGGGACGGCACGGGACGGCACGGGACGGCACGGGACGGCACGGGACGGCACGGGACGGCACGGGACGACTTTGGGCGATACGGGACGGCACGGCAAGACAGAGGACAGGCTAGGACAGGGCAATACAGAATTAACTGTACGGGTAGGACAGGATGATATGATAGGATGACGCCTGGTGACGCCTGATGTCGCCCCCGATGATGTCTGCTGGCGGTGGATCAGCTGACGCGGCGGCTGACACCGAGCCGCAAATTCCCGAAGTCTAATGACCATTCGCACTCTGAATTAGAGATGACGTCATAACTGCTGGGCGAGTTCATTATACCACCGGGGAGGTTGGCACCTCCCTGAATAGGATGCTGGGCCGCGACAATAATCGAAGCGATCGCTGTGTGTGCTGCGCTTAGCCCCGGTGCGCACCATTTGAAACATATATAGTTTATTCTCGTTACGGCACGGTCGTCAGGCAGAAGTGCATTTGATCTCCGTTTACATTTTGTCAGATCGGTAGGCAACAGTAGCTTAAGAAATTCACTTTTCAAATTCACAAAATTATTCGGCGTCTGTATTATATTTATTGCCACCGGGCCATGATTCTGTGCCGATGATTGAGATTGGCTTATCGTCAGTGGGATTACGGCGGTCGGGCGGGCGGCCTGTCATCGGTAGTGTGTTTGTTCATTGACACTGTGTTTGTCGCCGGAATTTGATCACGCATACACACCTGGATGACTGGTGTTAGCTGACCCCCCCCCCCCCCCCGATACCTACCGGATCCTGGTTCACTGTTGACGGATGGTGGATAAAGTTCGGTGGTGGGCGTAGGTTTGTCTGGTTGGTCCTATATAGTTGCATCTGGTTAGAACTAGTTCTGTTTTTTTTGCCTGTGGGGAGGGAGCGAATCAGAACAAAGTCGTGAGAACATGACTATTAATGACATCACTGCATCCTATCTGCAGAAGGTATAATGATACTTTAATCTGTTATAATGACTTTTGACGTCACTTACATCCGCCCGTAACCATCAGCCGGCTTAAATGACCATCCGCCGAACCGCCAAAAACCTAACGATCAACTGATGACCGAGTTCATCTGGTAGTGACGTCACTGTCTCATGAGTAACGTCACCGCCTGCTGGTGACATCATCTGTGTCTATGTCTGGCTGTGTTGGTAAGCGGTGGACCTGGCTGGACCGGGCCTCTGTGTCCTGCGACCTGCGACCGTCTCCGTCCGCCGCCCCGCTGTCCGCCACCGACCGGCGTGTCGCGCCCCCGGCCCGTGACTCTGGTATTAGTGACGTCACTGGTTCCACAGCCGCCTGGCAGCCGGAGTTTTTCGTCAAACCGGTCACGCCGTGGGAAGGTTATCTGTGGCAGCCGGCGTGAGCGACCAGTTTCCTTGTGTTGGGCTCAGCCCCCTCTGTGTTGTCGACACCACCTCAACACGACCGTTTCTCGGGCAACGGTGCTACTTTGAAACCTGTCAAATACGGTTACATTACGGTCAAGTTACGATGCAAGTTAGATTGATTTGCGTGTTTGGAGCACCTCATTTTTGCTAATGGGCTACTTATGTAGAAAATGAGGAGCACGCTGAAAAAATAAAATTCAGTTTCCGCCAACGGTGCATTACATATCCCCTCCACGCCAGTGGGTGGTAGTTTGTATGGGTGTAGGTGGGCTCACTTGCAGTTTGTTGTTGTTCGGGCCTGCTGACCACCTGCCTTGTGCAGGGATGACTTCACTCCAGTTCAGAGCGCTCACCACCTGCCTTGTGCAGGGATGACTTCACTCCAGTTCAGAGCGCTCACCACCTGCCTTGTGCAGGGATGGCTTCACTCCAGTTCAGAGCGCTCACCACCTGCCTTGTGCAGGGATGACTTCACTCCAGTTCAGAGCGCTCACCACCTGCCTTGTGCAGGGATGACTTCACTCCAGTTCAGAGCGCTCACCACCTGCCTTGTGCAGGGATGACTTCACTCCAGTTCAGAGCGCCCACCACCTGCCTTGTGCAGGGATGACTTCACTCCAGTTCAGAGCGCTCACCACCTGCCTTGTGCAGGGATGACTTCACTCCAGTTCAGAGCGCTCACCACCTGTCTTGTGCAGGGATGACTTCACTCCAGTTCAGAGCGCTCACCACCTGCCTTGTGCAGGGATGGCTTCACTCCAGTTCAGAGCGCTCACCACCTGCCTTGTGCAGGGATGACTTCACTCCAGTTCAGAGCGCTCACCACCTGCCTTGTGCAGGGATGGCTTCACTCCAGTTCAGAGCGCTCACCACCTGCCTTGTGCAGGGATGGCTTCACTCCAGTTCAGAGCGCTCACCACCTGCCTTGTGCAGGGATGACTTCACTCCAGTTCAGAGCGCTCACCACCTGTCTTGTGCAGGGATGACTTCACTCCAGTTCAGAGCGCTCACCACCTGCCTTGTGCAGGGATGACTTCACTCCAGTTCAGAGCGCTCACCACCTGCCTTGTGCAGGGATGACTTCACTCCAGTTCAGAGCGCTCACCACCTGCCTTGTGCAGGGATGGCTTCACTCCAGTTCAGAGCGCTCACCACCTGCCTTGTGCAGGGATGACTTCACTCCAGTTCAGAGCGCTCACCACTTGCCTTGTGCAGGGATGACTTCACTCCAGTTCAGAGCGCTCACCACTTGCCTTGTGCAGGGATGACTTCACTCCAGTTCAGAGCGCTCACCACCTGCCTTGTGCAGGGATGACTTCACTCCAGTTCAGAGCGCTCACCACCTGCCTTGTGCAGGGATGACTTCACTCCAGTTCAGAGCGCTCACCACCTGCCGCGTGCAAGGATGACTTCACTCCAGTTCAGAGCGCTCACCACCTGCCGCGTGCAGGGATGACTTCACTCCAGTTCAGAGCGCTCACCACCTGCCTTGTGCAGGGATGACTTCACTCCAGTTCAGAGCGCTCACCACCTGCCTTGTGCAGGGATGGCTTCACTCCAGTTCAGAGCGCTCACCACCTGCCTTGTGCAGGGATGACTTCACTCCAGTTCAGAGCGCTCACCACCTGCCTTGTGCAGGGATGACTTCACTCCAGTTCAGAGCGCTCACCACCTGCCTTGTGCAGGGATGACTTCACTCCAGTTCAGAGCGCTCACCACCTGCCTTGTGCAGGGATGACTTCACTCCAGTTCAGAGCGCTCACCACCTGCCTTGTGCAGGGATGGCTTCACTCCAGTTCAGAGCGCTCACCACCTGCCTTGTGCAGGGATGACTTCACTCCAGTTCAGAGCGCTCACCACCTGCCTTGTGCAGGGATGACTTCACTCCAGTTCAGAGCGCCTGCGCCTGTGAAATGGAGCTGTCTGTAGGATGCAGGAACCCATTCGCACAGGGAGGCGGGTTTCCTGGACTGAGGATGCAGGGACCCATTCGCACAGGGAGGCGGGTTTCCTGGACTGAGGATGCAGCAACCCATTCGCACAGGGAGGCGGGTTTCCTGGACTGAGGATGCAGCAACCCATTCGCACGGGGAGGCGGGTTTCCTGGACTGAGGATGCAGCAACCCATTCGCACGGGGAGGCGGGTTTCCTGGACTGAGGATGCAGCAACCCATTCGCACAGGGAGGCGGGTTTCCTGGACTGAGGATGCAGCAACCCATTCGCACGGGGAGGCGGGTTTCCTGGACTGAGGATGCAGCAACCCATTCGCACGGGGAGGCGGGTTTCCTGGACTGAGGATGCAGCAACCCATTCGCACGGGGAGGCGGGTTTCCTGGACTGAGGATGCAGCAACCCATTCGCACAGGGAGGCGGGTTTCCTGGACTGAGAATGCAGCAACCCATTCGCACGGGGAGGCGGGTTTCCTGGACTGAGGATGCAGCAACCCATTCGCACAGGGAGGCGGGTTTCCTGGACTGAGGATGCAGCAACCCATTCGCACAGGGAGGCGGGTTTCCTGGACTGAGGATGCAGCAACCCATTCGCACAGGGAGGCGGGTTTCCTGGACTGAGGATGCAGCAACCCATTCGCACAGGGAGGCGGGTTTCCTGGACTGAGGATGCAGCAACCCATTCGCACAGGGAGGCGGGTTTCCTGGACTGAGGATGCAGCAACCCATTCGCACGGGGAGGCGGGTTTCCTGGACTGAGGATGCAGCAACCCATTCGCACAGGGAGGCGGGTTTCCTGGACTGAGGATGCAGCAACCCATTCGCACAGGGAGGCGGGTTTCCTGGACTGAGGATGCAGCAACCCATTCGCACAGGGAGGCGGGTTTCCTGGACTGAGGATGCAGGGACCCATTCGCACAGAGAGGCGGGTTTCCTGGACTGAGGATGCGGGGACCCATTCGCACAGGGAGGCGGGTTTCCTGGACTGAGGATGCAGGGACCCATTCGCACAGGGAGGCGGGTTTCCTGGACTGAGGATGCAGCAACCCATTCGCACAGGGAGGCGGGTTTCCTGGACTGAGGATGCAGGGACCCATTCGCACAGGGAGGCGGGTTTCCTGGACTGAGGATGCAGGGACCCATTCGCACAGGGAGGCGGGTTTCCTGGACTGAGGATGCAGGGACCCATTCGCACAGGGAGGCGGGTTTCCTGGACTGAGGATGCAGCAACCCATTCGCACAGGGAGGCGGGTTTCCTGGACTGAGGATGCAGCAACCCATTCGCACAGGGAGGCGGGTTTCCTGGACTGAGGATGCAGCAACCCATTCGCACAGGGAGGCGGGTTTCCTGGACTGAGGATGCAGCAACCCATTCGCACGGGGAGGCGGGTTTCCTGGACTGAGGATGCAGCAACCCATTCGCACAGGGAGGCGGGTTTCCTGGACTGAGGATGCAGCAACCCATTCGCACAGGGAGGCGGGTTTCCTGGACTGAGGATGCAGCAACCCATTCGCACAGGGAGGCGGGTTTCCTGGACTGAGGATGCAGGGACCCATTCGCACAGGGAGGCGGGTTTCCTGGACTGAGGATGCAGGGACCCATTCGCACAGGGAGGCGGGTTTCCTGGACTGAGGATGCAGCAACCCATTCGCACAGGGAGGCGGGTTTCCTGGACTGAGGATGCAGGGACCCATTCGCACAGGGAGGCGGGTTTCCTGGACTGAGGATGCAGGAACCCATTCGCACAGGGAGGCGGGTTTCCTGGACTGAGGATGCAGGGACCCATTCGCACAGGGAGGCGGGTTTCCTGGACTGAGGATGCAGCAACCCATTCGCACAGGGAGGCGGGTTTCCTGGACTGAGGATGCAGCAACCCATTCGCACGGGGAGGCGGGTTTCCTGGACTGAGGATGCAGCAACCCATTCGCACAGGGAGGCGGGTTTCCTGGACTGAGGATGCAGCAACCCATTCGCACGGGGAGGCGGGTTTCCTGGACTGAGGATGCAGCAACCCATTCGCACGGGGAGGCGGGTTTCCTGGACTGAGGATGCAGGGACCCATTCGCACAGGGAGGCGGGTTTCCTGGACTGAGGATGCAGGGACCCATTCGCACAGGGAGGCGGGTTTCCTGGACTGAGGATGCAGGGACCCATTCGCACAGGGAGGCGGGTTTCCTGGACTGAGGATGCAGCAACCCATTCGCACAGGGAGGCGGGTTTCCTGGACTGAGGATGCAGCAACCCATTCGCACGGGGAGGCGGGTTTCCTGGACTGAGGATGCAGCAACCCATTCGCACGGGGAGGCGGGTTTCCTGGACTGAGGATGCAGCAACCCATTCGCACAGGGAGGCGGGTTTCCTGGACTGAGGATGCAGCAACCCATTCGCACGGGGAGGCGGGTTTCCTGGACTGAGGATGCAGCAACCCATTCGCACGGGGAGGCGGGTTTCCTGGACTGAGGATGCAGCAACCCATTCGCACGGGGAGGCGGGTTTCCTGGACTGAGGATGCAGCAACCCATTCGCACAGGGAGGCGGGTTTCCTGGACTGAGAATGCAGCAACCCATTCGCACGGGGAGGCGGGTTTCCTGGACTGAGGATGCAGCAACCCATTCGCACAGGGAGGCGGGTTTCCTGGACTGAGGATGCAGCAACCCATTCGCACAGGGAGGCGGGTTTCCTGGACTGAGGATGCAGCAACCCATTCGCACAGGGAGGCGGGTTTCCTGGACTGAGGATGCAGCAACCCATTCGCACAGGGAGGCGGGTTTCCTGGACTGAGGATGCAGCAACCCATTCGCACAGGGAGGCGGGTTTCCTGGACTGAGGATGCAGCAACCCATTCGCACGGGGAGGCGGGTTTCCTGGACTGAGGATGCAGCAACCCATTCGCACAGGGAGGCGGGTTTCCTGGACTGAGGATGCAGCAACCCATTCGCACAGGGAGGCGGGTTTCCTGGACTGAGGATGCAGCAACCCATTCGCACAGGGAGGCGGGTTTCCTGGACTGAGGATGCAGGGACCCATTCGCACAGAGAGGCGGGTTTCCTGGACTGAGGATGCGGGGACCCATTCGCACAGGGAGGCGGGTTTCCTGGACTGAGGATGCAGGGACCCATTCGCACAGGGAGGCGGGTTTCCTGGACTGAGGATGCAGCAACCCATTCGCACAGGGAGGCGGGTTTCCTGGACTGAGGATGCAGGGACCCATTCGCACAGGGAGGCGGGTTTCCTGGACTGAGGATGCAGGGACCCATTCGCACAGGGAGGCGGGTTTCCTGGACTGAGGATGCAGGGACCCATTCGCACAGGGAGGCGGGTTTCCTGGACTGAGGATGCAGCAACCCATTCGCACAGGGAGGCGGGTTTCCTGGACTGAGGATGCAGCAACCCATTCGCACAGGGAGGCGGGTTTCCTGGACTGAGGATGCAGCAACCCATTCGCACAGGGAGGCGGGTTTCCTGGACTGAGGATGCAGCAACCCATTCGCACGGGGAGGCGGGTTTCCTGGACTGAGGATGCAGCAACCCATTCGCACAGGGAGGCGGGTTTCCTGGACTGAGGATGCAGCAACCCATTCGCACAGGGAGGCGGGTTTCCTGGACTGAGGATGCAGCAACCCATTCGCACAGGGAGGCGGGTTTCCTGGACTGAGGATGCAGGGACCCATTCGCACAGGGAGGCGGGTTTCCTGGACTGAGGATGCAGGGACCCATTCGCACAGGGAGGCGGGTTTCCTGGACTGAGGATGCAGCAACCCATTCGCACAGGGAGGCGGGTTTCCTGGACTGAGGATGCAGGGACCCATTCGCACAGGGAGGCGGGTTTCCTGGACTGAGGATGCAGGAACCCATTCGCACAGGGAGGCGGGTTTCCTGGACTGAGGATGCAGGGACCCATTCGCACAGGGAGGCGGGTTTCCTGGACTGAGGATGCAGCAACCCATTCGCACAGGGAGGCGGGTTTCCTGGACTGAGGATGCAGCAACCCATTCGCACAGGGAGGCGGGTTTCCTGGACTGAGGATGCAGCAACCCATTCGCACGGGGAGGCGGGTTTCCTGGACTGAGGATGCAGCAACCCATTCTCACAGGGAGGCGGGTTTCCTGGACTGAGGATGCAGCAACCCATTCGCACAGGGAGGCGGGTTTCCTGGACTGAGGATGCAGCAACCCATTCGCACAGGGAGGCGGGTTTCCTGGACTGAGGATGCAGGGACCCATTCGCACAGGGAGGCGGGTTTCCTGGACTGAGGATGCAGGGACCCATTCGCACAGGGAGGCGGGTTTCCTGGACTGAGGATGCAGGGACCCATTCGCACAGGGAGGCGGGTTTCCTGGACTGAGGATGCAGGGACCCATTCGCACAGGGAGGCGGGTTTCCTGGACTGAGGATGCAGCAACCCATTCGCACAGGAGGCGGGTTTCCTGGACTGAGGATGCAGGGACCCATTCGCACAGGGAGGCGGGTGTCCTGGACTGAGGATGCAGGGACCCATTCGCACAGGGAGGCGGGTTTCCTGGACTGAGGATGCAGGGACCCATTCGCACAGGGAGGCGGGTTTCCTGGACTGAGGATGCAGCAACCCATTCGCACAGGGAGGCGGGTTTCCTGGACTGAGGATGCAGCAACCCATTCGCACAGGGAGGCGGGTTTCCTGGACTGAGGATGCAGCAACCCATTCGCACAGGGAGGCGGGTTTCCTGGACTGAGGATGCAGGGACCCATTCGCACAGGGAGGCGGGTTTCCTGGACTGAGGATGCAGCAACCCATTCACACAGGGAGGCGGGTTTCCTGGACTGAGGATGCAGCAACCCATTCGCACAGGGAGGCGGGTTTCCTGGACTGAGGATGCAGCAACCCATTCGCACAGGGAGGCGGGTTTCCTGGACTGAGGATGCAGCAACCCATTCGCACGGGGAGGCGGGTTTCCTGGACTTAGGATGCAGCAACCCAGTCGCACGGGGAGGCGGGTTTCCTGGACTGAGGATGCAGGGACCCATTCTCACAGGGAGGCGGGTTTCCTAGACTGAGGATGCAGCAACCCATTCGCACAGGGAGGCGGGTTTCCTGGACTGAGGATGCAGCAACCCATTCGCACAGGGAGGCGGGTTTCCTGGACTGAGGATACAGCAACCCATTCGCACAGGGGAGGCGGGGTTTCCTGGACTGAGGATGCAGCAACCCATTCGCACAGGGAGGGCGGGTTTCCTGGACTGAGGATGCAGCAACCCATTCGCACAGGGAGGCGGGTTTCCTGGACTGAGGATGCAGCAACCCATTCGCACAGGGAGGCGGGTTTCTTGGACTGAGGATGCAGCAACCCATTCGCACAGGGAGGCGGGTTTCCTGGACTGAGGATGCAGGGACCCATTTGCATAGGGAGGCGGGTTTCCTGGACTGAGGATGCAGGGACCCATTCGCACAGGGAGGCGGGTTTCTTGGACTGATGATGCAGCAACCCATTCGCACAGGGAGGCGGGTTTCCTGGACTGAGGATGCAGCAACCCATTCGCACAGGGAGGGCGGGTTTCCTGGACTGAGGATGCAGGGACCCATTCGCACAGGGAGGCGGTTTTCCTGGACTGAGGCTTACGAATAATATTGGAGGATTGGTACCCCGAACAGGTTATCAAGAGTGGTTTGAGAAGATGGAGTACTGGCATTTAGAACTTGAAGGCTGGTTTACGACATATAACGCCACTCAACAACGGCTGGTAGCAGTGCTTGCTCGTGCGTCACGAGTCGGAAACTGCTCTTAGATGCTTAAATGCTCCATCACTCAACGCCTGAAAGTAACATTTCCAGGAACTATAGTGACCGCGTCTGCGGGTGGGAGCCTGTGACGGTGTCGGTCTGGCTGGCCGCAGTCCGTCAAACATAACGGGTGTTATGACCAGCCCAGCTCAAACCAATCAGCTGGCCGCACCACTGCCACAGCCGGCCGACTGGGTCTCTGCCGCCGCAACGACTGCCTTCCAACTCCATCTGCCGCCACTGGCCACCGACTGTCACGGCCGCACCCCGTGGCCACTGGCCACCCGCTGCCACGGCCGCACGCCGTGGCCACTGGCCAGTGTCTGGCTGCTGCTGCGGTCAGCCCTGCCACCGCTCGCCGCCCCCGCCCCCGCTGCGGTGACGCCCAGCAGGGCACGGTGCCTGTTTTACAGGGCCAGGCGCTTGCCTCCCTCCTCTTACAGGACCTCTCTCACGGGGCCAGGCGCCTCCCTCGCCAGTGGTATCAGTACCGTGTCGGCACGCATCAGGCGGATTTGTCGCGGTGTCTGTCGCACGCGCGCTGAGCATGATGGAGAGGCCAGACCGGCCCGGCTTTGTGTGGGCTCGATGGATGGGGATTAGTGGAGCAGCGGATGGTATAGCGGAATATAGTATCATGGTGACGTCATGGGGTGTAGTAGGAAGAGGGAAGAGCTGAGTAGGTGCTGTAGCCGGCTGTAGTATCATTACGGAGAAGGGATATACAGGAGTGGCCACTCCGACGCTTTTGGCGACAGCTGGCTGACATAGAAGCCAGAAAGGAAAAGACGCGGCGATAAGCTAGATGATGATGCTATTTGACCAGCTAGAGGCTATTTGGAATAGCGCATATAGATATCTAAATCAACAGAAAGTGAGCAAACATCACATTTTGACGTATGAATGGGTCTCATATATGGTCCCAGCCTGGAGCGGGCGGCCGATCGGCTTTTCCTTTCTGAAAGCGTAGATGGCAGCACTAGCGCGTTGTCGCCGACAGCAATGTTAAACCCGGTGAGTGGCCACTCCTGTATATCCCTTCTCCGCGGTATCATAGTGACGAGTTTGGACAAATACAAATGGAATGCCATGTTGAAACATTTTAGATCGAGAGGATCTGACAGCCTACCACTGCGGCCGCCACGATTCGTTCTCCTTTCCAGCGCGTGTCGTTGGAAATACTAACAGTGCATCGGCTGACTCATATAGGTTCCGTGCTGACCAATAGGTATCTACGAGTTCGGCGATTCCAATGGCCAGTCTATGTTTGGAATAGTGCTGGGCTGTTCTATCGCCGGCGGGCTGCGTTTGACGCGACACGGGGCGGTTTCGGTGTCACCATCACAGCGGTGGACCGTAATTTCCCCACAGACCAGCGCTCTGAAACACACATTTCAGCCGAGCTGGGG